>JANHFX010027801.1:51853-63775 GCA_027560015.1 Chloroceryle amazona
ACATCTTAAATCGTGGGGTAGAGTCGTGCGGGCTTTGCAGAAAGCCATGCAGGAGCAGGAAACTTGGAAGGCGGCAATGGACCGTCTGTTGGTCACCCCGAAACTGGGAGTCGGGGCAGCCACACAGACTCCATGCCCTCTAGAGGATGGCAGCTCTGCTGAGCCCAGAGACCTGCCGGGGGGCGATACACTGCCAAACCATGATGTTCTAAGAAATCTCATCCTTCTTCTATTCAGTAGCTTTATGAAAGAATAATGAGTTGAAACCAGATCACCTGTAATCAGAGAGGAACCAAAGAAAACTTCTCCTCAGCTAGAAAAATAAAACTCTAGGCTTACCATTCTTAAAGCGAAAGAGTTTTCTTTTTCTTCTATAAATACAAATAGAAAGGTGACATCCAATTCACATTGCTTTTTCAGAGCAGTAAAAACTGAACTTCATTTCATATAGAAGTTCCTTAGGAGAAACTGTAATTGTATTACAGGAATAGTAGCCCGAACAGGAGTTCTGGTTCAGAGGGCATAATGGCATCATGATGCACCTAACTATAATTCTATACCAAGTATTAACCAGATATGATTTAATCTTTCAATTTTTTTAAATCCAATTAGATATTTGACAGTTTATTTAGATTTTCTTTGGAAAAACAAACAAACAAAAAACAACAAAACCAAGCAAACAAAACAAAACTGCTTTTCATGTAGAAACTCTTCATTTTTGACAAACCTCAATATTTTCTGCGCATGTTTTTGATTAAAGTAATCTTCTGTTTTCACTACAAATACTTGTGGGGGAGAATGAATGTTTATGACGTTCTCTAGTTTTCTGCCTCTGAGAATACCATCACTTCAATGCAAGGCTTGAAATTGAAAAGTGAAAGAAGTAGAGGATGAGTCTAATACTGTTGCCTGTGCAGACCTTCCCATATAAACAAATGGAAGATTTCGGTCTTTAGCACTGCCAGTTCAACAACCTTAAAAAACAAAAATATTAACCCAAAAAAAAATAAAGAATCACATTCTCATTTAAAAAAAAAAAAAAAAAAAAAAAAAAAAAGTCTTATGATTCCAACAGTGTAAAGTTGTGGACAAGGTAGTGCTTAAATGTGGTTTGGAAAAATTGAATTTAAGACTTGGAGAACATCTCTCAACATATGGCTAATTATGTTTTCTGAAGTTTCACCAAACAAGAAGCTAAAAATAGTTCTGCAGCTGATACCAAATAATTTTTTCCAGTGGAGTCATTCTTCATTTGGAGATAACAGTCCCAATAAAATGTTGAATGCTGCAACTCTGCATGTTTTGGCAAAAAAGTAGTTTTGGGGAATTTAAGAATTCACTCAGCATGCAGCCAGCTGTCATTAAGGCTGTGATAAATCTGTTGGTTTTGGCCTGTGTTTCTGGACACATGTACCAACCTGAGGTATAGAAAAGAGATGAACTGGTAATACAGAACATCAGCTTTGTGACAGGGGACAAAAGCAAGGAGGAAAATGAAGAATACAAAATGAATAGAGAAGTCTAAGTAAGACTGATGCAAAGCAAAAGAATGTATCCTATATGCCGGCTAAATATGACAGAATCCATAAACGAATGGCTGTCCTTTAACCTTTTGACTTTGTGTTCTTCCAGATTGTTTCAAGGAGCTGAAATTATATTCCAATTTATTACAGACAATGAATGCTCTGATAATACTACATATGCTTCAGGGCAAAACAAAACTTAGTATGTTACAAATAAAAATATATGGATTTAAAGAAGTAAGTGCTTTGGCTGAGTCCACATTACAGGTTTTAAAGCTTCTCTTATGTTTTATCAGACCTTCCATATAATACTGCTATAAAGTTTCAAAGACTGCTAACTTAAAGGATAAAAATGCAGGAGTGCACATATAACCTTAACTCCCTCCCTTTGAGAATATTTGTTGTTATTGATGTGGATAGACCTTTAATTTGATGTAGGATCTCTTCTGACTTCATAACTGACAGGCTGGAACCTTCATCAGTTACTTTTCATCTCTTGTCATTTTCTAATACATTTATATTATTTTACATTTTCCAAGTCTGTGTTTAGCTTAAGAAGTCTTTCCATCCAGGGGATCATGAAAACTTCACACCTCAGCTAGGATGCTGTATCTCCTTTCTTCATCTTTAGATAATTTTTGGTGTTACATAAAATATCTAACAGAACCTCCTCTTATGCACCCAGGGAACCTCTGATTCCTGTAAGTCAGCTTCCAGGGCATTTTGAGTCCCTAATAATGCTCTATGGTATAAGTGTTATAACCATCTTTTTCTCCTGCTTCTTGCACCGCCCCACCAGTGAGTAGGCTGGTAGTACACAAGATGTTGGGGGGGGACACATCTGGGACAGCTAACCCCAACTGACCAAAGTGATATGCCCTACCATATTATGGCATGCTTATCAAAAAACAGCTAGGGGGAACCAGAAGAAAGAGGAAACATTTGGAGTGATGGCATTTGCCTTCCCAAGTAACCACTACATGTGATGGAGCCTTGATTTCCTGGAGATGGCTGAACACCTGCTGATAGGAAGTTATGAATGAATTCCTTGTTTTGCTTTGTTGCACATGAAGCTTTACTTTACCTAGTTAACTGTCTTTATATCAATACACAAGTTTTCTCACTTCCTTCCAATTCTCTTCCCCATCTCACTGGAGACAAGTGAGCGAGCAGCTGTGTGGGGCTTAGTTGCCAGCTGGGGTTGGCAAATCACGACAGGAAATATGTGGGGTTGTTTGCAATGCAGTGCCGTGCCATGACATATTGTCATGGAGGCACCCACAAAGCAAACAGCAGCTGCTATCCAAAATGGGTTTATTAGAACCAAAGTTGCCCAGCACTTCTTCTGACCAAATACAAGTTCAGATATCTGTTGCTAATTAACTCCTACACAACTAATTCCTAGAGTTAAAGGAAAGATGAACCAAAAGGGGCACATGCTCACTCATCAAGGGGAAACCTCCCACACCAGAGTGCCCAAGATACCACTCACCCAAAGGAGGGGGCCAGGCTCATTCAACCCACGGAGATGCACTATACATGTAAGTCTCCTTGGATGGCATATCCAAGGGAAATGTCCAACTTCCACACCTGCTGCTCTATGAAGAACCAACTCATCTGCCTCTTAGGCAGGACCCCAGTTACACCTAGTACACCTAGGTGCACTGTGGTCATTCTGATTGGTTGAGGGCACAAGCCCAGACAAAACACAGACAAGTGCAGACCCTGAACCTGTTTACTAAACGGTCCAGACCCTGAAGCACCAGTTAAGCATTGTAAGGTGCAGATTAATGGCCAAGATGTCAAACTGCTATGGCTGAGGTGCCAAACTGCTCCAACACAACCTGTTCGCTTTGTTTGCTTTGTCTGTTGGGGGTGGCTGCACTTGCCACACATATGCTGTTGGACCCTGTATGAAGACCTACTCAAGACTCTGGATCTATTAAATTTGACTCATAAAATAGCATGCATCCACTTGAGACAGATAAGGCATCCTGCTGAATGAGTACAAATTAAAGCTGCATACTCATCAAATAATCACTAAGGCTTTCAGAGACAGAGGAGGTTAATCATATAACTTCCATGAACCTTGTAGAGATATATTTTTAACTGAGCTGCAGGGCAGAGTTGTAACAGCTTACAAAGGATTTCTGAAAGTAGGAGGTATTGAACCCAAATGGAGATATTTGAATGGATTAATTTCTTAAATGGAAAATATTCAAACAAAGATTTATTGGAAAACTTACAAGATGTGTTAGATACTTTTGAAAATCTGGTGCTGAAATTGTACAACACAACGTAGGATAAAATGTATCTGACAAGAAAAGTCATGGAACAAAAAAAGATTCTGTTCTAACTCTAAATCCTATAGCACTAAGAGCAAAGAAACTGTTCAGCCTTTCTTCAACCCAGAGAAATAAATGGGCAAATCTTGACTCTTCTTTGCAACCTTTGATGGTAAAAAATATGTCAGTTGGCTCTATTAGGACAAGGTGCAGAGGCAAAGTATTCTGCCCTAGTAACCTGGCTCAGAGCTGTTTCTGGTGCAAATGCTTTATTTTGGGATACATGGCTGGGCAAATCCCCGTGTACTCTGACAAGTTCTAACTTGAAGAAAGCCCTCAAAGGCATCAGGAAAAAACCCAACACACTATTGAAGCACTCAAGCCTCCTGACATAGAATACACCTTTTTCAAGTACGAAATACAGCCATCATCAGCATTACAAATAGCTTATTGTCCCCAAACCAGAATGGGTAGAAGCAAATGTCTGTCTGTGTTCTGGCTACTCCAGCACTGTTTGGCACCTCAGCACAAGCATATCAGCAATTCAAGCTGTGACACTATCATCAAGTCAACTGGAATATCTGAAATACTAGTAAACACTCTTTTGTCAGTTGTGCTGGGAAGAAAGGATTTGAGACAGTAACTAACAGCGAAGAGATGGGGGAGACCATTGAGAACAAGGAAGCTGATTGCATTTAGTAGAACTCATCAGTCAGAGACTTCAGGAAAAACAACAGGTTTGGAACTGGAACCACAGCCCTGACTTCCACACCAAACTCATAGTTGCAATCCACAGCCTGAACTCAACACATGGACAAATACACTTGGAAATACACAATTTTACAAAAATAGTCTCATTCTTTGGAGTTTTAATGCCACAGATTCAAAGGCATATATTGTACTATGATGTAGGATACTGCACATTTTGAGATCATTATTTAAAATATCTCACTGGGGCAAATATTTCCTTCCTTGCCATACTCATCTGAGACGATAAATTTTTTAACAACATGTTTAACACCTTCAAGCATGATCAAATTTACAGACAGAAAGCTTAAGAGACAGCAATCTGTCACTCATTGCTATAGGAAGACACGTTATTTGACTTCACTGATTATTTCTTGAGCTACTTAACGTATATTCCTCTAAACTCTGTCCCATTTCTATGCATTTATTTCTAGCCTCCATATTAACTCTGAGGTGCATAAAGAAGAGTGTGGTCAACAGGTCAAGGGAGGTTCTCCTCCCCCTCTACTCTGCACCAGTGAGACCACATTTGGAGTATTGTGTTCAGTTCTGGTCTCCCCAGTTCAAGAGGGACAGAGAAATACTAGAGTCCAACAGAGAGCTATGAGAATGATGAAGGGACTGGAACATCTCTTTTATGAGGAAAGGCTGAGAACCCTGGGCTGTTTAGCCTGGGGAAAAAAAAAAAAAAAAAAGAAGACTGAGAGGGGATCTTATTAATGTTTACTACAAAGATCTGAAGGGTAGATGTCAAGTAGAAGGGGCCTGTCTCTTTTCATTTGTGCCCTGTGGTAGGACAAGAGGTAATGGTAGCAAGGTGAAACCCAGGAAGCTCCACCATAACATGAGAAAAATCTTTACTGTGAGGGTGACAGAGCACTGAAACAGGCTGCCCAGACATGTTGTGGAGTCTTCTTCTCTGGAGACTTTCAAGACCTGCCTGGATCTGTTCCTGTGTGGCATGCCCTAGGTGATCCTGCTCTGGCAGGGGTGTTGGACTCGATGTCCAGAGGTCCCTTCCAACCCCTACCATTCTACGATTCTATGAAGTCTCCTCCCCATTTCCTACATGTTCTAGTTAGTTCTGGCCAGATTACATTACACTTTTTTTTTTCCTTACAAGATGATTACTTACACTTTCTGATTGATGGACCTTCCTGTAACTGTTCATTGTTTGGCCTGCATTTCCACAGAACCCTTTATCCTACATTTTTTTGCTATTAGCCTTTCATACCTTCTGACTGTTACAGGAAAAAAATTGCTTTGATAGGGCTGTACAGCAAAACTGCAGAGAAATGCAATTTATTTTTCTGATGACAGCATTCTGGACCTCTCTCTTCCTCTAAATATAGACTGTCATTGGCTGCATAAGCCTTAATTGTTGAGGTGTTCCCCAAGGTCCTATTCATCTAAATAAGGGAAATACTAGCCAGTATCACAACTCCCATTCAGCCAATGCACAGGACTCCTTTTTGTAGAAAGCAGAGTATAGAATATGGCTAGAGCACATATATTTCTAACAGTCCACATACACAATACTGAGATATCTAGGATAACCAACAGAAAGCACTAAGGGCTCTGGACTGCAGTTCAACATCTCCTTGAAACTAGAACTGAGAACTTGGATGCTTTCTGAATTTAGAAACAAATGCTCGGGCCTTTATTTGATCAGCCCAAGGTTGGTTGTCACTACCCAGCTAGGGTTTTTTTTAAAGTTGAACTCAATTCTGCCCAAGCAGTTTTAGCCAAGCACAGATATTTTGCAGCAAGCACACTCCGAGAGACTTCAGCAAAAGGAGACATAATTTCTGGATTCTCAACAGGTAGGAGTTATGCCGCTCAATCAGTGAAGTACTGTTTCCATATGCACTAGCAAAAGCAGTTTGTTGCATTTCAGGAATTGAAATGAATAAGGATTTTTTTTTTCTTTCTTTTTGTGTGTTATTTTTTGTTTGTTTGCTTCATGTTTTTTGTTTGTTTTTCTTGTTCCCCCCCCTTTTTTTTTTCCCTAGATAGCTCTCCTGCATTTAGATACCTAAATTTCATTTAAGCTATACCTTAGGTGCCAGAGTGCTGTTTTAGGTGTTGTCCAAAGTTAAATGTTCTGTGTATCTATCTTCTTTTCATATGCTGGAAAAGATACAGAAATGATGCACATCTGGAAACTGTTGTTCTGTTGTTTATCACATCTATTTGTTCATGAATTAAATATTAAGCTGGCCCAACAAGCATGGCTGAAAAGCAATGCCATATGGATAAGGAATCATAATCTGTGAATGTGATGCTGTAGATGCTCATATGACTAAATGCAACTTATCTCTCAACTGTTTCTGAGAAGTTAATGTGAAGAGAAAGCATAAGGAATATAAAGTCAGGGGAACAGCTTTGTATACAGCTCCCCATTCTCTCTCTTTTTTTTTTTTTTTCCTTCCCTAATGTCCAAAATTAAGAAATTTTAAAAACAAATAAAGGGTCTTAAAGCACAAACAGCCTAATTCAAAAACAAAGAATTTTAACCCAACAAGTTTTTGATAATAATACATTGGTCTCGGTTAATATTTCAAACAGAGAGTAACCATAGCCAAGTATAAGATGGACACATTTGTCTTCTCTTATAATACTGCATTAATGGCTTTGGAATTTCTATGTGACAACTTGATGTCCAGTTTCATTTTGTGACATTTCTTCTGTCCAGAGCTGCCCAACAGAAAATTAAATATAGAATCCTAGGCTTCACTCTAAAACTCAGTTTCAGAAAATTTTAAATTTTGCTATCATACCCAAGAAATTGTCCTGGAATTGAGCTCATATTGTTGTGTGACTTGTCAGATGGGACAGACTGATACTAGGAATCTGACAGATATGGCACAAAATTTAGAAGAAAACAAACAAATATATAAATATGGTGCTGAGTCTGCTTAGGTATGCTACCATGTTTTGAGGATATGTCAAGATTCCAGAGTGATGGAAACAATGTCAGAGTGAGAATAGGTGTATGACTTTTTCTTTTAATGCTCATTTATTTGTAATATATATACCAAGCCTTTGAGAAGTGCATTTTTGAATGTGAGACACATATTACCATCCCCTCCTGTAAAGATACAGTATATATTTACTGTTGTGGATAAGCATAAGTCTGCTTCTTGAATTGCTTAGCAATTTAAAATGCAGCAAAACAATATAACCAACATGATATCATCAGCTCCAAACAGACATCCTAACAGCCTTAACTAAAGTGCATGAGAACATCATAATACAACTGTTCTCTGTCGATTGTGCTCCTTCTGCGACATTCACAAACAGCTGTGGTGATATCACTAGTCATACATGATGTAGGAACTAGTTTGATTGGAAAAAAATAGCTATTGTATTTTAGTACATGTAACTATATATGTATACTGTGAGTCTGCATGAATGCTGTCCAACAACATGAATGAAGCACAAGATCCTATGAGAAACATATATTTCTGTGCTCATGAAGGGGTATCTTTCTTTGACAGTACTACTCTGAATAAGCTAAGGTCTACTTCTCAAAAGTTTGAAGTTTTGATGCATCATTTATAAAATCTCAGGCCATCCACTACTAAAGATAGACACAGTTAAGGAAAACTTTTTGTAGAAAAGACTGTAGGATTAAAAAAACCTCCTATAATATAGTACTATCATGTAGCATCTTTTCTTTAAAAGAACAGATTGAATAGACTGACTTAAGAACTTATTAGCCTAATAAAACAGTTAAATACAGTGTAGCAATCCATCAATGACTGTTTTCAGTCTGTAGACAGACTACAAGCAAAAAATCTGTTACTGAGAGGTATTTTTTCAAGTTTACAATCACGGCAGTTCATAGCTTGATTAAATCCAATAAGCTTGGTCTATTCGCTTTTAGTTATTCTAGTGAAAAATCTTAAAAAGTGTTTACTTGTTTCCTTCCTAGGCATAACTTTTTCCTCTGAAAATATTTCTGTTTCTAAAGAACAGAACATTTGTAATAATTAGAAAATGAAAATGTTTCCTACATATGTAGATTCCAACACAGATCCAAAGAAAACATTAACCTCTTAGGCCTGGGGTGACTGTTACACTAATAAGGTTCCTTTGTTTAAAGAATAGCACAACAGGGGAGCATAAAAGAACTGTTCAAATGAATTAATTCAGTTTGGTATTTTCTGAATAAGTCATTTGACAAAGCGCGTTTTCTCATTCTAAGGACCCATTCAGCCTACGTACTGTCACCCAGGGGCATTGCCTATTGTTTGAAAGTAAAAACAAACATATGTAAGCTGAAACAATGGACAATATTTAGCATTGGCATAAACATATGCATCACTCCCTGAAGCCAAAAGACCCGCACCTTCCAAAATGTTTCCTGAATGCTGCTGCAAGGATGACTTTATATTACCGAAGATGGTATCATCTTCTTATAGGGAGGAGCAGAAAAAAGAGAATGGCTGCCAGAAAACTGCCAGGGCTGCTTGGTTCTCTTGTCAGTCTCATATCTAACAGAGCAGGGAACTCAAATCCTATGCCAACTAAGGACTGACAGACACTTATTAATGACATTTTTCCTCCTGTCTTCTCTGAGAGTTGCCTAAGCATGACTCTGCTCTGGACCAGCAGTAGAACAGACAGCTCTGTTACAGCTGCCATCAATGTAGGTATACCTCTGAAGTGAAACAAGAGTTAGATCTAGAATTTTTACATTGCCTACAGAAAGTATAGCAAAGGTGCACTGTCTTTCCTTATTTCAGAAAGCTTATATTCTTGTCTGTTTTTCCTCCTTGTTTGCACATATATTTTGGAGACTGCCATTCCAGCTTAAATATTACTTTACTCTTCATTGTTTATTCATAAGGTGCTAAGAATTACACTAAGCAAATGAAACCATGCTACTCCAACACAATGTGAACCCTGCTTCTATTGCACTGCCTTCTAAGATTCTAAGCAAAAATTCTCATGTAAATCAAATATATGATTTGCTGATTACAAAGCAGTTAATTGATTGCTTTGACCCACCATGAACACAATGAAGAAACAAAAAATTCATTAACATGAACTTTTCACTGAAATGCTAGAAAGAAAAACAAATATATTCCCGTGACTCTCTGCATTATACTACGAGGCAACTGGCTGCACTTAGAACAAGAAAATATATTGCACAAACTTTCGCTGCAGCAGTGAAGCTGCTCAAGATGGTAGCAACCAGTCTGTAGCTATCTTCCAGGCCTTTGTGAAGTGCATGAGACTGATTCTGTATTATAGCACCATGACAGATCTTATGAAAGATGCTGTAAGATCTCACTGAATTTTTATATTGTGCTCTACAGATCCATCTCTAAACTGAGCCATAGAAATCATGCCTCAAGTGAGTATGGCATTGGTAGAAAAAGAACTTTAACAGAATCGGGCTGAAAGTAAGTTATATTTTGCCATGGAAAGAAGGAAATAAGTTAAAATGGAAGGAGTTGTAATCAAACAGAAAAATATGATGTAGCATCTCCTGTAGCATTGATGTAGCATGCCCCTGCTCTCAGCAGGGGGGTGGACTAGATTACCTCTAGAGGTCCCTTCCAACCAAGACATTTCTGTGTTTCTATCCTGTAACGTAAATCACATTTCTAACAAACAAACTGCAGATGGTAACAAGGTGGTTAAGAAAATAAAATCTGCAGAAACTCTGCTGTTTTGATGTGTTTTCAGTTCCATTCTTCCAAAAATTGAAATGTAACATTTAAAAAATAGATTCCAAAACTGCAGTAATAATGGCACGATGACTAGATATTTATCCAAAACAAACACACATAGGGACTATGTTTTTTCAGCATTAGGTTGCAAAACTTTTGGGCCAAGAAATTAAGGAGAAAGAATCTGAAGACTGTGTCAGCCATGCTGAATGGTCTCATCTTTAACAGCTACTGCTATTTTTGGTGGACACATAAACATGCCTCATTTATTACAAAACTGCTTTGAAACTGACCTGGAGATCAGAAACAGACTGGGGCTTCTAGGCACTGGGCCACATTGAAAAACATCCCAGCTGGGAAATTACATCTGGGGGACTGTTTGTCCCATTGGCCTGTTTTCTCTTCTGTTTTTCTCACAGATGGCTGCAGGTTTTGCAGAGCTGATGTGCTTTGTTATGTTAGTCATAAGTGACATCCTTCAGGAGTAAACAGCATAGTTACCCAAGATTAAATATGGTAGAAATACAACTTTTGTTCCTTTTTCTGACAACTGTTGTGTCCTGAGACCAAGATTGACTCTCTGTTAAGTGGCAGAGGACATCTGCAACATGCAGACAGCTTCCAGGGAAAGAAGAAATCGGTAGAGACTAAGTTTATTGAGGCTTGATTCTTATATATATATCCCAGTGCTGAGACAGAAGTAGTGAAGCAGCAGGCAAGCAATCCCTTTTTCTCAGGCAGCTTCTAGTCTACACTGATGTGTACTTGATGAATCTCCTGCTTCTCATGGTAAACTACTGTTTCTCCTTGTTCTAGACTGCTGATTTGGCTGCTCATCTGAAATTTCTCAGGTACTGAGCAGTCCAGCTAGGCTAACAGCTGCCACACAGCCAGAAATCCTGGACACATAAAACCATTGTAGAAGCAGAATTCACGAGGAGTGAAACAGAACAGGCTTTGTAAAAATCGTCTAGGCACATACAATACATTTGACACCAACAGAATGTGCTGGATGGGTTGCACTGCATGAGTGCCCTGTTGCACATATTCAGCATATCCTGAGCACATTAGATTCACTGCACTGCTTAGATAAATGTCTGTGAAGAAAAATTGGGACCCTTAGTTTTTTAAAGGCAAGCATCAATGGATATGTTAATGCTTGTTTCTTGGGGAGCTTTCCACATCAGCAACAGACTCTGATCAAAGGACAAGACAAAGAGCAAATAGCAAATTCTCTTGCTGTTCTTCCAAGTTATGTCTCACATGACACAGAACGCATAATATGTAAGGGCATTATCAAGCACTTCCATAGGGTGAAACACTGACTTGTGAAATAAGAAAAAGCACTTCAAAGACCACATGTCATACCTGTTGTATCATTCCTGAAAACCAGGAATGAGAAAACATCTAAAGGTATCCACCTTTTAAAGAGAGAACAGTCATAAAGTGACTGTCTGAGTGCAATGGATTGCTCTCAACATCAGAAGAAGGCTGAGCAGCCCCAGTTGTATAAAGCTTGGTGAAATTGTGAATGAATTTCAAGGAAGCAGTTTTGGAGACCTCAGAGATGGACTATATTGCAACGTACTTCTAAGTATAAGTGATATTGCTGCTAGATGAGAAGCTGGACATGAGCAGCCAGTGTGTGCTTGCAGCCCAGAAGGCCAATCGCTTCCTGGGCTG
>JANHFX010027801.1:63875-98601 GCA_027560015.1 Chloroceryle amazona
TGCATCAAAAGAAGTGTGGCCAGCAGATTGAGAGAGGTGATTCTGCTGCTCTACTCTGCTCTGGTCAGACCTCACCTAGAATACTGCATCCAGCTCTAGAGCCCTCAGCACAGGAAGGACACGGACCTTATGGAGCAGGTCCAGAGGAGGGCCACAAAGATGATCAGGAGCACCTCTCCTGCGAGGACAGGCTGAGGGAGCTGGGATTGTTCAGCCTGGGGAAGAGAAGGCTCAGGGGAGACCAAATAGCCACCTGCCAGTACCTGAAGGGAGCTTATAAAAAGACTGGAGAGGGCCTGTTTACAAAGGCATGGAGTGAAAGGACAAGGGGAAATGGTTTTAAATTAGAGAAGATTGGATTTAGATTGGATGTAAGGAAGAAGTTCTTTACCATGAGTGTGGTGGAGCATTGGAACAGGTTGCCCAGGGAGGTGGTTGAGGCCCCATCCCTGGAGACATTCAAGGTGGGGTTTAACAAAGCTCTGAGCAACCTGCTCTAGTTGAGGATGTCCCTGCTCTCAGCAGGGGGGTTGGACTGGATGACCTCTAGAGGTCCCTTCCAACACAGACATTTCTATGATTCTATGATATTATTTGTCTGTTTAAAACAATTACTGCTATATTGAATGCTTGTTGCCCTTTATCAACTAAAATAACAATAAAGCCAAATGTGGAAATCTTTTCAGAATTTTCTTTTCAATCCTTAGACAAGTAGAACTCAAACTGACCTCAGCTAGTTTTGCGTTAGTGAGGATTTCAAGATTTCAATTTCCATGGATTTTAAAGTCTCTGCTGAGAACAGCAATTCATACTAAGCTACCTGAAGGGTGGAATGCTGGGGAATGAGATTATTGAGTTATCTATTCATTAAATCTGCATACTGAATTCATTTATTCATGAGTTGTTTGCATCTTATTTGAACCAGATTTGCCTGTGGAATGTAACCTTTCTTCTTAGAGTTTCTCAATCCCTTTTAAAACTCAATCTTGCCATTTTTTTTCTGCACTAGTCATTTCCAGTAAAATTCACTGAGCACATATATCAGATATAAGTCTGTGTAAGTACTTGATGCTTTCTGGAATTAAACTAGAATAGTGAATTAATACTAATCAGCAACTATGAAGTCTCAATGTTTATTTCCATAAAGGAATAAGTATCTCAGAATATTACCCTGAAAAATGGAATGCATTTCAAAGCACAGTAATTTCTCCTTTATTATAGCCTCACTTCCTTTTGGCTAAAACAATATCCAGTAAGCTAATGTCTCTGAGTTAGAACATTTATATTAGTATAAACCCAATATGTAATACTACCAAAAGTATTGAGCTTTATGAAAGGAACATGTTGATTTTGATTATTTTCTCTTTTCATATAGCAAATCATCACAGCATTTTCATTTCATTTAGGTTCCATGTAAAGCATGGAACTTCAACAGAAAAATTCAATCCTTTGTAAGTGCATACACTTCTTCCGCAAAAGGTTTAAAAAATCCTTTTTGCTCATGCAAAAGTCATGCTCATGACTTTTCTCAATTGTTTCAGTGAAGATAATCATCGCCTAAAATATGCACAACATTCCTAGTATCATCCTTAGGATTCTAATCCTTAGCTAACTGGTTCTCCTTTTCCAAAGTAATTTATTGCCTGCATGTGAAGCTAAACCAATGTAGATATACACCATAGTCAATAGAATACTCTCAGACCACCTCTGCCTGAAAAAATATCAGTTCATCTTATTTCATTCATTATCTATGCAAAAAAGTTGCTATCAGTTCCCTTCATAAAGATGTGCATGTATAAAAAAAACCCTTGCATGAAATACTCTTACTTTGGAGTGACTTGGTTTAACTCCAAGGAGAGGTAGAGTGACCATAACAATATAATTTTTTATATTTACATATAGTATTGCACATAGTAAAAAAAAAAGTGATTATAAAATAAGGTTTTACATAAATATAGGTTCTGATTAGGTTTAACATCTACTTTGCATTCACAGAAATAACAGTATAAGGCAGTGAATCATAATCAATTTTATCCCTGAGCACTGCCAAGTCTTGTTCTCACTCTCCTCCAGTCCTCACTCTTTCACTGTAGTATTCCATTAACTGTGATATATAAGGAAAATTGCTCAAATAAATTGCAAGCAGATTAAATGAAGACTTGTCAATAACCTTGCTTCTCAATACTAGGACATGGACTCACTAAAGATTATACTTGGCTTTGGTATCCTATAATCTGGTGCACTAAAATCAAAGTTGAAATGAGGCAGAACAGTGCAACATCTCAACATTCCTGTGGGTATAGCTGCATCATCAACATCATGTGCTCATAATCCACCCACCTACCCTTTTTCATTCCGAGAGTGTCTGTTTCCTCACACAGTTATTACTCCCACATGAGTTTGCCCTTCCCTCTCCCAGATTCACTCATAATGTTAGCTTATTTCTGGACAGACTAAAAACAACAGCTGCTTCCCTTTGGACATTAAATATCATTTAGTATGCTTATTTTTTCTTTTAGGAAAAAACTTCATCTAATAGTGGTATACATATCCCAAAATAGACATTTATAGGGATGAAGTGGAAACCTTTACTAATATTAAATGCATCCAACACATAGCACATTCTGATATATAATAGGCAACTTTTTTCGTCACTAAATTCTAAATGAATGTATTAACTTACACTGAAATCAGTATATTTAATTCCCCCAACTTTAACTTTCTGTGTGATCAGTGTGGTAGTAGTTGGGCCTTTTTGATGTTATTAATGCTTTGCAGTTTGTTCAGATGTCGACTTCTCCTTACTGTAAAAATCCTTTCACAGAGAATGTTCTTGGTAATGCTGTAAAACCACTTTGTTGATAACAGCATCCTAGGAATAAAACTACTGCTAACCCTGATAAGAAGTTTTGACTTCAAAGGTTTTGTCTTTGCTTCTCACCATTCAGGTCTATTTTAATTTGCAATAAATTGAATTAATTTTCTCCAACTTCAGCCTGTTTTATGTGCAATGGTAATTCGTAAGTGATCTCCCCATCTTTATCTTGACCCACAAAATTTGTCTTCTTACTTTTTCCCCCTGTTCTCTTGAGGAAGAGAAAAAAGAAGTGAGAGCGCAGTTGGATAGGAGCTTGGCAGCCAACTGAGGCTGACCCATGAAAAAGTGCTACACAGAAATGCTTAATTATTTGCAAGAAGAAATTCTGTACCTTCACTATTCTGAAATCAAATTGTTGGCTTCAGCATCAAACATTCTTCAACAAGTCTTTTTTCAGTAATATCAAAAAGATCTATTGCTCTTGTTAGAGACTCTTTGGAAATGATACAATGCAAAAAAAATGTATACAGTGGCATAGCCTGTATTTTTCATAAGAAAAAAAAATAAATATTTTTTTAGCCAGAGAAATACCCATTTTTAAAGTTCTTGATGTTGGAATAGAAAGGCAAAAATTTATGTGTGTGTCATTGCTGGCCCACTTTCCACTTCTCCTATGCTGGTTACAGAGTTATTAGTTCCCTGTCTTCTCAGTTATTTCTTTCCAGTTTTACTCATGTTGGTTTTCTGCATTTGTCTTTTAAAGTCTAGTCCTTGGGTACATTCTCCAGTCATAAGTAAACAATTCAGAATAATTCACTCAAACCAGCCCAGACACATCTACATGCTCAAAATCCATACTTCATTTCTCTGCCTTTTGATGGTGCATTTATTCTGTACACTGACTTTCATAAAGAAGTGTCCCTCAATGCTTGCGCCAAAGCCCACTGCTCCTTTATTTATGACTTTACAGAGGTTTGTGTGATAATGCAGTAAAGAGGATCACTAAAATGATCTGGCTCAGAAACACTTGCCTCTTTTTTTTTTTTTTTCAAGTATCAAAACCCCCCATTTTTCTATGATAAGGTTCACCTTATTATTTCTAGAACATCATTGTGAAAAGTAAGCATAATGAAAAATCTAAGACATATATTATTTTCTGTAAAAATCTCTGCATTCTATGCAGTGCTATTAAACATAAAAGGAGACAGAATCCAGGAATAGGTGGTATAGTAGCAAAGAGGCATGAAAGCCACAATGTCTCATTTCTGATATTATAGTCACTCTCCACTTAAACTCCAGCTTAAATCTAGACATTGTTTTCCTTAATCTTTTTATGCAAGCAATAACATCAGCAAAAGCCTACCACGATAATCTAGCTGCAAATTTCTTTTTCCAGCCCTAACTTCCTGATGTTTTTGAAAGGTTAGTGTAACTGAGAAGTCGTTGGAGTATTTTGCGTGCTTTCCACTGCAAAACACTAACATTTCCAAAATCACAATGAAAGCAGATTTATAACATAAAAGTTACAGCCAACTGCTGTCACAATCTCAAAATATAATCAGACTGGATGAAATGGGTTCTATGGGCTCTGTAGTGCATAGTTTTATACTATTAAGTGTAGCTTAGAAATAACAGAAACTGATAGTGATGAGGTCTGTTCTTGATTGTGCACAACAAGGCAGCCAGGAATGCTTAGGGAAACCGAAACAACAGTAAAAGTAAATTAAAGATCTAGTTGCAGGCCACAGATGACTCTTATTTCTCCTACCACGTTTTCAGTAAAAAATTGGCAGGTTAGTAAACTTACTTCGCATCTTTAATGGTCTCCTGAGTATGCATGCTGTGATGAGACAAACTTAACTGAAAATTGTTTCAGGCTGCTAAACTATATAAACTAGTGTAATTGCATTGACTAAGCTGAAGAAGCCAGAAAGTGTCATGCTGGATGCAGAGATGTAATAATTGTTAGAGAGGTTGTAATAGGTAGAATTATTAACAGCTATGATCAAAAGAAGGCTGGACAGAAGAAAAGGGTAGATGAATAAAATGTAGTATTTATATTAACCAGAGTGCTAATTGTCACATGCTGCATATGGCTACACAGAAAGAATTGGAGGAAGGACTGTACAATATGATCACCCTCAAACCTCAGACATCAATGTTTAAAAACCATCCAGAAAATAGTTTACATCTTCATAATTTGTGCAGATCAGCATATGGATAGCTACAAAAGGAAACAACATGGATGGAATCTCTTGCTTATACAGCAGAAATACAGCATGAACTAAATGAAAAGACATTTTTCCATTTTACTATCAAAATAAAAAAAAACCCAGAGAAATTAAATTCATGTTTAATTTGAAAATACTTTACTTGTAACTGCACTTCATATACTAAAACAAAACCAAAATGTGTAATATTGTGAGATTTTCCTTAGAACTATGGAGACATTTCTAGTTTGATTCTTAAAGGAGCTTTTAAATATACCTATAGACTAGAAATTATTACAATTTCCTATAGGAGGCATATAAGGATTGTCAAGTTCTGCACAAACCCACTATTTCGTTATACAGCTGCTTGTTTTGTTCAGAGGATCACTTTGGTTTTTTAGGTTACACATACGTATCAGATTTTTGTATTGTTCATGTCCCTCAAATGTACTTCACTGTTTCACTTCTACCGAAGCATTTAACCAAAACCAAATTTTGAGACAGATGCTTTTAATTGCAGCAAAATTAATACTATACTGCACTACAGCTATCAGAAATTTTGTCTAACTTACTGGGAAAAAATCCAAAGTGATTCAGTCCAAACCAAGGATGCCTTTTAGATTTTGCTGGGATCCATGGAAAAAGAGTATTGAGAGGCTACATCTACATTGCTTTGTTACGCTGTTTCTGAGAGCTGTCACAGTAGGGTCTGGCAAACCTCAAGGGATTTACAGACCACACAAGTCTTGTCCTAACATGACACTACAAGTGGTACCTTCAGGAATGGCATATGTTCCACCATGTCTTGTGCTAACTCCTACACCCTCCAAATATTTCTTCTCCCTCTAAAACATTTGCAACGGATTTGAGGTGTATGTAAGGTGGCTCCTAGGCTCCTACCTTCAAGCAGCATGGTCACAGCCCCAGGCCCTGAGAAAGATATGCTTGTGTGTGGTCGCTTACTGCTGGTGTTTACTATGCCTACTCCAAAAATTTGTTTCTACTTCGGGAAGATCAGAGAAAGATGTTTGACACTCAGTCCTTTGGCTCTACCTTATTTAGGCCAAGAAATTACTTGGGCTTATCACAGACATGTAAATCTAGAAGACAGAAGTAAATCAGGACAATGCAGACTTCAAGATGGCATCAAGGAAACAGAATTTGCATCCTGATGTGATGGCTCATGTTCACAACTGTGCACACAGCTGCCCAAAAGCTGCAGACATTATTCACCTTGGAGATGTTTCCTTTTGCTTGGCATTGTCCTCCACAGTAGGTTTGACTACTTTTCCAAACTTACCAGGGGAAAAAGTCTACTTGGCAGGATTTAAGTGAGCTTATATGGACCCTGGAGATACCCACAGTTGCAAAGTGGGTATCGAAGTTCTCCTTGCATCTGCAGATAGTCATGTACAGGTTCTGTACTGATATTTATGTTCTGGTCAATCCGAAGGAGACAAATGAGCCTACTGAGAGAAGGCAGGTTGATTCAAGTGTCATGCCTTACAGAAATAACCCAGTGTTCAGAACACTGCTGCGGCAGGGCTCAGCACCTGATGTTCTGGGTTCTGGATCCCTTCCAAACATTCTCTGTGCTGTGGCTTGAAAACACAGTGCCAACATGGCTGAGGCTTTCCACATAGCTGACATAACTTTAAATATACTGCCTAATATCTCTGAGGGACTTGTGGTATAACCAAAGGTGACTGGGAGGGGAAGCTGGCAGTAGCTCCCATTCATGACCACAGAGAATATAATCACAGCTATGGTGAAAGTACAAAGCATTTGTCAGGAGTGCCATGAGGTTTTTGTCCTTTCCCAGAAGTCAACTGCTTCTGTAAGTCAAGAAGTGATGATAACTACTTAATTGTCCATGTCTGTGCTGGTGCCACCCAAAGAGGAAAGACATAGAAACTGAAATCAAGGTCTAGACCACTGAACCTGGAGGCCAGATAACCTTTAAATCTAGTCCCTTGCATTCTGTATCTGAAGGCTTGAAGAGACTTAGTTCACCTGAATGTGTGTATACAGGAGGACATGGACCTTATCTCCAAGGACTTCAGGGAGGGAGGACAAAACTGTGTTTCACATCTGACAGGGAGTCTGGATAGACTCTCACTTTGTGGGTAACAGAGCACTAGAACAGGCTGCCCAGAAAGGTTGTAGAGTCTCTTTCTCTGGAGATATTCAAAACCTGTCTGGACACAATAATGTGCAACCGGCTTGAGGTAAACCTGTATTGGTAGGGGTTTGGACTAGATGATCTCCAAAGGTTCCTTCCAACTCTTACCCTTCCATGGTACCATTCTGTGATACCCAGACTTTACGAAAGAAGCTACAGACTTCGAATCAACAGAACTCGGATATCAACTTATCAAAGGCTTGCTAGGAGAATATGATAAGATCTGCCTTGGGGGTGAATGTATCTATAGGCAATTTTTGGCTTTGAACAAGCCAAAACTGGAAACCAAGCATATGCTGTGGGGGTCGTAAAGCAAATAATGACAAAAAAGCCCACCAGCTGAGGCACTAGTCATAATTGCTCTAATTAACGTGTACAAAGGAAATGCAGATGGGTAATTCAACAATGAAACCTTCTTTTATCAGCAGCTATATAAATTTATAGATAAATATAATCCTTAATCCACAGATATAACAATTTAAAATTATGGGGTTTGATTCCTTTGTCTCAAGATAAAATTCACAAAACCCCATTTTAATACCTTAACTATTTCTTTGGATAAATTTCAGACAATTTGTCAGTAAGGAAGGGAGACTTTTTTCACATTATGGCATTTGAAATAATTAAAACTCATACATAAAATTATTACTGCTACCATCATCTAACATTTCGCCTCATTGTAAATCTTAATAATTCATTGACTATTTTCTTTTAGAAACTAGAATCTCTTCAAATATCTGAATGCTCTGATTTCATCAGTTAAAAGGTGAAATGAAGCTAAAATGTACTCACTTATTTTATTTCTCACTTCATTTAACTTTTCTCCAAGGCATTTAGCTTCAGCAAACCTGTTAATCCAACCATAATGATACAGAATTATTCTAAAGAACAACCAGTTAAAATACAATGAAATACATAATTACTCAGTACTATTTCTGATTTTAAGCACAACTAGTTCAAAACAGTTTCCATCAGAAAAGACTGTCTAGTCTGAAAAAAAACATGCAACCAATGGATTTACCAGACAGACAAAAAATGTTTATTTGACCTTTTAAGTTTTAAAAAAATTATTATTTCAATTCTAACAATTGGATTCTCTTAAATATTCATTTTACTTTACAATAATAATAATTTAATATGCTACATTGTTTGCAATGTTTTAACATACAGCCATATAAAAGTAAAAATATCCAAGCAAAGTCAAAACAAAATATTAGAGAGTAATGGAACTTCTGCTCACCAGGAATTTTCAAATTTCAGCCTATAATTTGCATATTGCTGACAATAACTGTGCTGTGTGAAAATGGACATCCCAGTCATTAAGAAACCTCTTTAACAGAAATATCAGAAAGTGTGGCAAAATTAAACTTTTCTGTTCTTCTGCAGATAGTTCCTATGTCAATGCAGACTTTCAGATGATATTCAGCTACTGCTCAAATATCAGTACAAGACAAAGCTAGCCACATGAAGATATGTAAATAGGAAGCAAGAAGCAGGCTGAGAAGGATGGGAAAAAAAAATCAATCAGGCTTTGGAAATTGCTTTTTTGTAGCATGCAAATAAATTCAAATCAGAACTGGAAATCAGTTCTTTTTCAAATGTGAAATTCCCACTAGGTATCTTTCTAAATTAATTCACTGACCACTTTTGTATTACAGTCAAATAATCAAATCTTCATATGGTATGCAAAATATTCTAATGATCAGAATTTTCTTTTTTTTAGCTTTCAACTGCTTACCACATGCCTTGGTCCTTATGGAAATGTGTAGCATATAAATATATCCTTACAAACCAGCTGCTTAGAGAGCATATATTCTCCACATTCCCTATAGTCAGCTAGAAGTTGATGCCTTCCCCTTTTGTGCTTTTTTTTTTCTGTCAGTCTTCTGATCTTTTACAGCAGTTGCTGTCATAGTTATTCTCTTATACTTATTTAACTCAGTACTATATGAAACCGTTTAGGGCAAATAGTATATGTACCAGGATATCAAATGCCAAGTATATACTGCTGTAAAAATAATGACAAAGTCTGAAGAGTCTCTGAGAGAACTGAGGTTTGTTCAAGGAAATATCCCTTGTAATAGTCTTAAGTAGTAATTGTTTAAAATGTAGAAGGATGATTTGTTGCATTGTGACATTTATTGTAGGACACTAGGCTTGACATATTCTGAATTGTTACTTGGATATGTATAACAACCATTCTTAATGTGGAGGCAGAAATGTAAAACTTAAATTGTTTAGAAAGCCTTCAGCTGATCTGGAAGACTCTTGGTCTAGACAAAGTAACTGAGGAAATCCACAAGTTGTATTTCTGTTTAACACAAACAATGTCAAAACAGAGTCAAGAAATAAGACTTTCACCTGAGGAGGTGGGGTTTGGAAAATTGCCCTTTCTCAATTAGTCCAGTTCCCTGTAAAACTGGAACAAGTTAGAATTGCGGGTGCCTGCATTTGTATCTGCTCACAAATACTTGCTTTCAAGGCTGAATTCAACATGGCCAAATAGCTGACACTGGAGGACTCCTCAGCACTTTCTGTTCCCACATGTAGAGCACCCAAGCAGGACTTGAAGGTTAACTAAAGATCAAAGGAAAATACCCAAAAGTACCTCTTTTTTTTCCTCCCTTCCATGAACCAAACAGTTCATTAACTGCTTAGTAATTCCTGTGGCAAATCTGTTGACTGTTGACTCTGATTCATGTTCACAGAAAGATTTAGCTGAACAAGTGAAAGCAAGCTATCTATTCAGCTCTCATTCACAGGTTACTGTCAATAGTTGAATGGGCCATGCATCTGTTTCTCAAACACCACAGTTCATAAACTGGCACAATAACATAAACTGAAATTTGCCATTAAGTTATGAGAGTCTAGCAAATTCCATCTGTGGCTATGAATCATAGTTAGACAAAATAAATGAGATAAACACATAAGACTTTAATATTGAAAGGGAAAGGGATATTTCTAATACTCCTCTAATAAAAAGGTGATATTATCCAACATAAAGGTGATATTGCTACGAACAGTGATGAATGAAAAATTATACTGTTAGCTGAAAAGGTTTCATGTTTGTCTTACATGGAGACCAGTCCACAGAAAGTTTGAAGTTGCCACATCATGGCTTTTATTACCTACAAGATAAATGCTCCATGATGAAACTCCAAAGTGTATTTAGCCACTAATTTTAGTGAAACAAGAGTTCTTGCAAAGATTTCACTCTTCAAATGAAAATGCCAATAATTAAACAAAAAAGATTTTAAAAAATGAATCTTTTTACTCATAATGTAAATCAAGACAAACTCAGAGGCTATCTAATGAGAGAATGGAGACATTTAGTGAATTAAATGAACATTCGCTCATTTTTAATTATTAGAAATTACAAAAGCAAGTAGCCTAAGTGTAATTCATCCTTTCCATGAAACTCATCCATAGGTACTGAAAAAATAAGTTAGCTGCTAACCAGATGAAACACAGAAAGCAAGGAAAGAAGAAAGTGGAAAAAATTAATGGAGAACAACAAAATGGAAACTAGATTTACATCACATCTGTAAGCTCAGTAGAATTTTATTACTGGAAATATTGACTAGGATGGGATTTAAAAGCTTTGTGCAGTATGCAAAATTACATTAGGGTGGCTCAGCTGGGAAGTATATTTCACCAGAAAATGAGATTGATTTTTCTCCTCCTCAGAGATAAAATACTAAGATAACATGGTTGCATTGAGAAAAAGGATATTATTAAGTTCTCTGAAAATCAAGTATAAGAGGTCCAAATTGCAGAAATCTGATTCTGTCTGGGCATAAACAGATTTTTATTTTTTTTTTAAAGCAGGACAGCAGTTATAAACATACAGAAGAAAAATTAATAAGAATTCCTTTGTATTAACTGAAAACTAAGCTGTAGAAGATCACCTTTTCTATCTCATAAAGCTACTTCCCATAGGCAACTGTCCTAAAAGGATAGCTTGAAACTACTCTCTTGCATTTGAATAGCAAGTCAGTAATTGAGCTTCAGAGATAACTTATCCTTAACTATATAAGCTTCCTCAGTTTTTAAATCCAGAGATGGTACTGAGCTACTGCCTCTGTAAAGAGCTCTGAAGTAGAAGGTAAAAAGACATATGTGAAAAAAAGCATTTGTTTTACACTTTTTTTAAACAAGACAAGTGCTTTTCAGTATTTTATTTAACCAGTAGATTACATTTGATTGTTTATATGCAGGTAGTTACAGGAAAAAAAAAAGTGTACATTGTATATGTATGACTATGTATATTCACATAATTATAAATAATTCCACAGCCCAAGCAATAAGTTACAACCTTCACAGGCAAACTTCTATCTATGCTCACTGACAGTTCACCATTCAATTAATCTAAGAATGATATAATGCACACAAAGTCTTGCAGAGATGAGCCAGGGTCTCCTGAGGTAAAAGGAGCCAACAGGAAAACACCAGTGAAATACCTCAAAGGTATTTAGAAGAGTTCCTCTAAGAAGCTGACACAGTCAACAACCCAGCTGAAGTGACTCTACACCAATGCATGCAGCATGGGCAACAAACAGGGGGATCTGGAAGCTACTGTGCTGCTAGAAAGGTATGACATCACTGAAACTTAGTGGGACATATCTCATTACTGGAGTGTGGCTATGTCAACAAATGGATAGAGTATGAAAAGCTATCTCTGAAGAATAGCCACAAGCAGGTCGAAAGCTTATGGGTAAGAATTAAGAGACCAAGGTGACAAAGGGAACCTTGTGGTTTCTGTCTATTACAAGACACTTGATCAAGGGGAGCCTATTGACAAAGCCTGCTTACTCCAGTATCATGCTCACAGGCTGTCATACTGCTGGGGGACATCAACCACACTAACATCTGCTGGAAAAGTAGCATGACTAGCTGTAGGCAATCCAGAAGACTCCTGGAATGGATGTAGCATAACTTCTTAAGCCAGGTAATAGACAGCCCTACCAAAGAGGATGTGATACAGGACCTACTGGTCACCAATGCAAGTGAGCTCATCAGTGACATCAAGATTGGAGGCAGCCTGGGCTATAGTGATCATGTACTGGTGGAGTTCACAGTCCTGAGGGATATGAGTCAGGTGAGGAGTAAAGTCAGGACCCTGAATTTTAGCAAAGCAAACTTTCAGCTCCTTGAGGAATTAGTCAATAGGACCCCCTGTGAATCTCACCTGAGGGACAATTGTGCAGAATAGAGCTGCAAGATCCTGAAGTACACTTTCCATAATAGCACAAGACCTCTTGATCCCCAGGTGTAAGAAATCAGGCAAAGAAGGGAAGAGACCATCAAGGCTGAGATGAGACCTGCTGGTCAAACTAAAGGGCAAGAAGAAAATGCACAGGCACTGCAAGTAGGGAGACATATCCTGGGAAAAGTATAGAGATACTGCCCAGTTGTGTAGGGCTGGGTTTGAGAAGGCCAAGGCATGGCTGGAACTGAACTTGGCAAGGGATGCAAAGAATAATAAGGGCTTCTATGGGTACGCCAGCCAGAAAAAGGTCAAAGTGTATCCCCTGTAATGAGCAAGACCGGCAAACTGGTTACAATGGATGAGGAGAAGGCTGAGGTACTCAACCACTTTTTTGCCTCAGTCTTGCCTGACCAACCTAGTTGCCTTCTATGATGGAGTGACTATACCAGTGAATGAAGGAAGAACTATGGATGCTTTTTATCAGGACTTCTGTAAAGCCTTTGATTCAGCTGTTCCCGGCATCCTTCCCTCTAAATTGGAGAGACATGGACTTGATGAGTGGACTGTTCAGTGGAAAAGGAATTGGTTGGATGGTTGCATCCAGAAGGTAGAAGTAAACACCTCAATGTCCAGATGGATATTGGTGATAAATGGTGTTCCTCAGGCTTCCATACTGGGATCAGTACTGTTTCATATCTTTATGCATGACACAGATAGTGGGATCAAGTGCACCCTCAGCAAATTTGCAGATAACACTAAGCTGAGTGGTGCAGTTAATATGTCTGATGGACAAGATGCCATCCAGAGGGACCTAGACAAGCTTCAGAAATGTTCCTGGGTGAACTTCATGAGGTTCAACAATGCCAAGGGCAGGATCCTGCACCTGGATTGGGGCAACCCCTGGGATCAGTACAAAATGAGGGATGAAGGGATTAAGAGCAGTCCTCTGGAGAAGGACTTTGGGGTACTAGTGGATGAAAAGCTGGATACAAGCTGGCAATATGAGCTTGAGGCCCAGACAGCCAAACTGTATCCCAGACTGCATCAAACGAAGTGTGGCCAGAAGGTCAAAGGAAGTGATTCTGCCCCTCTACCCTGCTTTGGTGATATCTTACCTGGAGTACTGAGTCCAGCTCTGGAGCCCTCAGCACAGGAAAGACATGCACCTCTCGGAGTGAGTCCAGAGGAGGGCTACAAACATGATCAGAAGGCTGGAACACCTCTCCTATGAGGACAGACTGAGAGAGTCAGAGCGCATGCGATAGGGCAATGGATAATGGCTTTAAGTTAAAAGAAGGTAGATTTAGACTAGATGTAAGGAAGAAGTGTTTTACAATGAGGATGGTGAGCCACTGGAGAAGGTTGGCCAGAGAGGTGGTAGAAGCCCCATCCCTGGAAACATTAAAGAACAGGTTGAATGGGTCTCTGTGCAGACTGATCTAGTTAAAGATGTCCTTACTCACTGCAGAGGGATTGGACTTGATGGTCTTTAAAGGTCCCTTCCAATCCAAACTATTCTATGATTCTATGATAATTAGTAAGCCAAGAAAATCTACCCAAAATACCCAAAGGAAAAAATAAAACAGCTAAAAATAAGTAATTTGTGAACCAAATACTGTTTGTGGTATGACAGAAGTGGTTATGCAACTATAAACAAAATTATTAACATGAGAGGCCTTCATATAAAGGGACGTTATGGTAACCTTTAAACATGTGGTATCCACACTCTTCCTGTGCAATTTGAACACTGGCTGGGTAACAGAGCTTTTGTGTAAGTGGTAGTTCAGAGGCTGCATTCCAAATTACAGACTGGACTTGATATAAATCCATTCTAATGAGCTCAGTAAACTTGGAGCTATAGGCATCTTTTATACAAATGACTGTAAATGTCAGGGGAAAAAGCTGTCTTGCTCCAGAGTATCAACATTCACATTAGCACTGATTTCAGCAATCAGCTGATGTTTATTAGAGAGGGGTTACCCAAGGCATTAGTCAGAATCCCTTTGTTCATTAGGGAAAGCAAATCTGGCTTCAAGCTTTGTGGGTTCTGCCCACCTCTATTACATGTTC
The DNA here is from genome assembly GCA_027560015.1 of Chloroceryle amazona. Classification (NCBI taxonomy): domain Eukaryota; kingdom Metazoa; phylum Chordata; class Aves; order Coraciiformes; family Cerylidae; genus Chloroceryle; species Chloroceryle amazona. The sequence continues at coordinate 78,365 of JANHFX010027801.1, forward strand.
TGCAACCAGAAGGAAATACCAATTTGCTTCATAGTAATAACAAACAGAAAATATGGAAGAACTGTGATTAACTAGAGGAAATGCAGGGCATGGCTCTGAACTGTATTGCTTCCATTATCATGCTGTGACAATTAAGCGTTCTGCTCAGTAGACAACAATGCCAGAAATAATTGCAGTGTAATCATTTATGTAGTGGTGATGCAGTGATGTGGCATCACCTGTTATATTTGATCAGAAGAAAGGCAATACTAAACATCCCATTGCCATGGATACCTTGGTGATTTGCATCCCTGTAGTTCAGTGACAGACCCAGGTAGAAAGTTAACCATTTCAATGAAGTGATAAACAGCAAGATCTTGCATAAGTCAGAGAGGTGGAGATAATTTTTTGCCTCAGTTTCACAGAAGTAAATAAGACTCAGTGACCCTGAAAACAATGTCTTACATACCTATTAAGTGGAAAATTGTGGTATTAAGAAAGCAGAAAAAAACAGGAGAAATCCGAAGATGGTGAAGAAGGTGAACACACCAAAACAAAAACCAAACCAAATCAACCAAACAAAAAACAAAAGAAAAAAAAAAAAAAAGGAAACCCAAACTTTTAGGGAAAATGTTAATTACAAAGGTAGATTGCTTCTGGCATCTTCAATCTCAAAACCTTTTGCAGGAGAAGAAGGGTTAACACTTGAAACACTGAAATAGTACTGTTATCCTATCAACATGGATGAGTGTTGGTAGTTTAGTTTCTGATATGTTTACAGTATGCTTTATGAAAATTCATGTTTTCAATATTTTGCCATTTTCGCCATATTCACCAGAAGACTCTGAAGTGTTTTGCCAGCATTAACAATAAATGATGAGGAGGAAAGTATTATTTCTGGTTTTGAGTTCAAAACTGGCAGAAAGAAGCTAAAATCACTTGGCAAACAAGTTAGGAATGACAAAAGCATATGTTAAATGTCTCCTAGCTTACTGTCCAACTCGGTGTTGATGCCAGTAAAGTATTTCTGACAATGGAAACTACAGTCACATGGATCTTACTTCCTCTAGATAGTTCATGATCACATTGCTTCAACATGGCTATAAAGATAAGATGAATAAAACCACAGCAAATATGCACTAAAATTTCTCATTCCACTTTAATATTCTATCCAGACTTTTATTCTGTCACCACTCAGTGCCTTCCAAATATAGAGTAAGAAGTAAGGTGTAGTTTCTGTACCAAGTTCTTGACAGAAGCCTGGGATGTCTGGTGTAAAATTATGCATTCCTACCCAGACTGATAACAAACCCTCAGATGTCTGCCTTCAGCTGCGTGTTCTTGTGACACTCACCTTAGTTTCAGAAGCTGTTTGTTGTCCTCGATGGTTATACTGTCAGCATGATCCTGCTTGAAAATTTCAAAAGCTTCCTGACATCCAAGTGACATCTTTCCTCCTGCCCCAAGAGAAAAAAAGGAACCACTTCAGACTCATCAAAAGACAGACATTTTGAATTTATTTAATTCCTATTTAGACAAATATAGCAAGTCAGCCTGGGGGTCTTAAAGCACCCGGATGACCAAGTTCAGCATTTCACCAATGGGAAAGCATTTCTGACAAAAGTTTTCTCTTATACGACAAATCAATTCCATTTCACTTCTCTAAAGTCTAAACAGTTGAGCTGTATAATTTCTCAAGGCAACTTAAAATGTTTATAAGTAAAACCAAAATTTGAAAATTTAAAGTATGTGAAATATTCTTAAGTGGGAGCCAGAGGCATTTTCACAGCAGCAAACTGCGATTTGCTTCTGTATTTTTTTCATCCCTGTTTCACATTGACCCCTAAACATACCTTAAATATTGTCAGTATTCTTGGAAAAAAAAAATTCAGACTTCTTTTAATTATGTATAATTATAATACTTTATGAATGTTTTAATCCCCTTTTAAGTGAAGCAGGTATTCTACCTGCAAAAATGATTGGTTGTGTATTTTACATTTTCATCACGGCATTTGTTTCCTTTTGTGCACCAGAAGGTAAAGACCTATGTGGCCTTCAAATCTTTTCAAAAGTCACTGTGGAAAAATAATACAGTCTGTAATATTTATCAGTTCTCATTGCTAGATGATCTACAGATCCAAGTAAGAAATCATACATGTGTATTATAATTAACCGAAAAATTCAAAGGCTTAAGGAAAATTAAAGATTACAACAGCATACGTGTTATCACAAGTACATGTGTCAATAAATAATCAAGGGAAAAGGATGACACTTCCACTTAAATTACAGTAATGAAGATATTTCAGGAGCAGAAAGGCAGAGGAATCTCACAATCAAACTGTGTGAAAAATGCAAAATAGTTCCACCTCTAACTCAACCTCATAGCTGCAACTTAAACCTTGAAATGATATTTCTTAAACTGGAATTTGATTCTCCTTAATTTATTTTTTCTCTAGACTCTTTGTTTTGTCCTACTCACAAGCTTTCCTTCTTGCTTCAGAGCTGTCAGGACCCCAAATCCATTGTGCACAAGAGACATAAAGCTTCCTGGAAGCTTTGCTGTGCAAGAGTTTTCTATATGTTTTGTGCCAATGGACCAGCATTACCAAAAACATATGTATGCAGGTATGACAATTATTTTCTGGTTTAACCACTTTGAAATTTTGGTTTAAGTGGGGATGCTACATTGTCAAAACACACCTAAAAAGGTTGGGCTATGTAATACTGGTATGGTACATCTTATTGCGGTCTAGCTCCTTAAGATGCACTTTATAGTCACTCCAAATATGTTCTGCTGCCCCTCATCATACTTATAATATCAGGATTACTCCCCATTGACTTCAGTGAGAGTTTTGTGCTGTAAAATACTGTTTACAGTGAAGGCTGGTACCAAAACCTAGCACTCAGGATTCTATAATCTGTAAAAGTTTAAAAAACCTTTATTCAGAATAATGTAGAAAATTTTATCCTGTTTCAGTCAAAAGAATCAGCACATCTGTTACTAATTTAAAAAATTTGTGTTGAAAATAGAACCACCAGGAATGCAGAAATGCTCCACCCTTTCTGAATAAGAAAATCAAAGAAAGATACAGGGCAGTCTTTACTGCTGTGTGCTCCAAAAGAGCAAGAGGATTTAGTAAAAAATATTTTTCTGTGATGATGACCTGAGAATGTTCATGTTTCATACTTGCCTTGAAGAAAACCAGGCAGCTTTGCAAGCAGAATTTTATAGCACATTCATCCCCATCACTAGCACTAATTGTAATACGCAGCCTGAATTGACCCTCTAGAATTGCTTCTCTTACAGAAAAACTTTGTATTAAGTGCAGAAAGCCTGGAGGAAATTCATGGCTGAGTCTAAAATAAACAATGTAACACCCTTACTCATATGTAACACTACGATGTAAAGTATTTAACCCTTCTGGCAATGTGCTGCCTTTGAGAGTAGAAGTAAAACCAGCAGAACTAAGTTTGGAAAACAAAACTATTACAGTGACTATTGCTTCTGGCTGGCAGAAATGCATCAAACAAAATTAAAGGTAATCTGATAATCATTTTCCAGTGCTACATTAACAGGCAGCAGATTTGCACAGCAAACAAAGCACACAAAAATAGATCCCCAGACTCTTGGGAAGGGGAAATTTTCTGGTTTATTCAGTCTGTTTTAATAAAATACAGAAATATATGAAATAGTAAGCAATCACATATTGAAAATGGTACCTAAAAAGGACCCTTAAGATTATACTTTAGCATAATATGAGCATAAAATAGCTACAGAAGAACATTGCAGCCTGTGGGTAATGACAGAGACATTTAGGGTGATAATAAGGGAATACCACAATGTTAATACTAATAAAACACTGCAAGGAACATTGGAAGCTTCCTGGAGTGGTATTGTTTTCATTCTGCTCAGCGACAAAGATTATTCCTTCTCAATGGTTGATGCTGTATTTTCAATCATCCTATTTACATTGCTTTAAATAATCTATAATTTAATAATGTGGCTTCACCCTCTTTCAGATGGCCTCCATGTGCAAAGGTGCAGTACCATTACAGGCGTGCTGTTTCTCCCTGGTCTAATTCAAACAAGTAAGCTATATGTTCTTTTAAAACAAGGTGAATTACTGGTTTTCTCTAGCTGTAAACTGAACCTATGCATAGCAGTATATACATGATATGAGTAAAAGCAGAACTGAGACAAGAAACCATTGATGATAACACATTTTTGGCAAGGTAGTTGAACAGTTTAGCTAAAGCTATTAAGACTTGTAGAAAACAACTTTTACAGGCCAAACAATTTCACCTCTCCGTTTATATCACAACATAGAGTTATAAAATAAATATTTGAAAATTGTTATTTTCAAAATTCTTATATCAAAAGCCTTACTGAATCATCATATCCTACGGGAACCAGGATACACATGCCATCAAGTCATTACAATGTTAACTGGAACAATCACTACCATAAATATAATTCTGATCACCAGAAAAAGCATAAAAATTTCTCGCAATCATATTCATGAAAACCCAGTTGATAGAGTTGCGTTTAAAAGTGATAAAACTTTCTATCACCTTTCCTGTTAGGTTGTGTAAATTTGCTTTAATATTAAACCACTCACAAATATGCCCAACTCACAATCTAAAATTTATAGCAAACCCATCATTTACAGCAAATTCAAAAAGTTGAAATTTTGGGAAAATGCATCTTTGATCCACCTCCTGAATTTAAATGTTTAAGAATGCTCACATTAAAGGTTTGATTTCAGTCTGTGCTCCTATCCAGTGCACTCCACCAACTTCAACACTATGCAAAAAGGTTCAGTTTAACATGTGCAAATTACATCTGTCCCACTGAACCTGGGTAAGTTAGAAAGCAGAATGACAATGATAACTCACAAGCTCTGAACTAGATAAACAAGATTGTAAAGGACCAATCAAGAAATAGAAAGCTTGCTGTAGTATTGATAATGGGCTAAACTCTTGAAATCAGTAATAATTCAAAATACACTGAGCAAAAGTGTAATAAGGCTTTTCCATGTGTCTGATTACTTTTTGAGGTGACATGAAAAGATGAAAGCAATTTCAAGATTGATTGTATGCCTACAGCAGGTAGAGGCCTACGTATCAGCAAAGTCCCTGGCAGATGTTATGCATCCTATTCTATCAGTAACTGAATTAGAGATCACAAAGAATCATGCAGAATGGTAGGGGTTGGAAGGGAACTCTGGAGACCATCTAGTCCAAGCCTCTGCTAAAGCAGGTTCACCTAGAGCAGGTCACGCAGGAACATGATCAGGTGGGTTCTGAAAGTCCCCAAACAATGAGAGTCCACAACCTCTCTGGGGAGCCCATTCCAGTGCTTAGTGACCTTCACAATAAAGTGTTTCCTTATGTTTAGGTGGAACTTCCTGTGTTATAGTTTATGCCCAGTGTTCCCCTCCGACCAACTCTCCAGCCTGTCCAGATCTCACTGTGTGGCAACACAGCCTTCTGGTGTGTCAGACACTCCTCCCAGTTTTGTATCATCAGCAAACTTGCTGAGGGTACACTCCATCCCTTCATCCAAGCCACTGAAGAATTTATTGGACAAGACCAGACCCAGTACCGACCCCTGGGGAACACCACTAGCTACAGGCCTCCAACTAGACTGTGCACCACTGATCACAACCCTCTGAGCTGTTGTTCAGCCAATTCTCAATCCATCTTACTGTCCACTCATCTAATGCAGACTTCCTAAGCTCATCTATGAGAATATTATGGGAGACAGTGTCAAAAGTCTTACTGAAGTTGAGGTAGACAACATCCACTGCTCTCCTCTCATCTATCCAGGTAGTCACACCATCATAAAGGCTATCAGATTGGTTAAGCATGATTTCCCTTTGGTGAATTCATGCTGACTACTCCTGATAATCTTCTTTTCCACCACATGCTTAGAGATGAACAGCATGAGCTGTTCTTTATCTTTCCAGTGAGGCTGACCGGCCTGCAAATTCCTGGGTCCTCCTTCTAATCCTTTCTGCAGTCTGGAGTGACATTAGCTTTCCCCAGTCATCCGGCACCTCTCCTGTTCTCCATGAAAGATGAAAGTGGCTTAGCAATAACATCGTCCATCTCCCTCAGCACTTGTGCATGGAACCCGTCATGGCCATTGTGGATTTGTGGGTGTCCAGTTTTCCTAAATGATCTCTAACCCAATCCTCCTTGACCAAGGGAGAGTCTTCTCTGTTCCAGACTTTCTCTTCTACCTTCTTTTTCATTTGTTTGTGGAAAAGGGGTTTATTACTCACAGGAAGACTACTTTCATAAAGTTTAACACATGAAACACAGAGAAAAGATTTATATTGTTCTTTAGGTAAGGCTGGAAGAATCTTTAAAACAATAGCATGAAATTGATATGTTCTACGTCAGAAAGCAGAATCACAGTGTCTCCTCACAACTCCACCTTGTAACTGGATTTTAGTCCTTGTATGAGAGCTTCAAGGGGGTTCCAGCAGCCCTCATGCTGGAGGCTGCCAGTTTAACCTACAAGGAGAATTGGCAACACCCCTCCAGGAGAGAGGAATTAATATTGCAGGTTGAGCTGTTCTGAGGGACTGATAAGGAAAGAAAACTCTTGGGAATAGCTGTTCAGACTATGCATACTGATGAGAAAGGCATCTGCCCACATGTCTGCCCACATAACTTTTTCAGAAACTACATTACAGTCTTTCGATTCCTACTAAGTGCTCTATAGGATAAGAACTGACAACTCTTCCACTGAATCAACAGGTAAAGAAAGTCCTCTTGGCTCAAGAAAGCTCTCAATCAAGGAAGAGCTGTTTGAAGAATTTCAGGATGGCAGCTAGTGTGAACTGAGTCTTCATGCTTACAAATATTGCCAACCTGTTTGTGCTATTATGTATTTCCATTTATTATCAAATACAATGAAAGGAGCTGTGAATACTTCCAAATGAAACTAAAGACAAATTATTTGCTAAGTCTTTGTAATATAACTAAATTATTACAAGCGTTTGTGTGTCAGCACAAATCATTACATCTTTACTAGGATCCCTCAAGATATCACAGACATCTGTTCAGAATGGAAAAAAAAAAAAGGAGATGTTGCAGAGTTTGGGAATAATGAGTCAACAAAGAATAAATAAAATAAGAAAAACAAAACAAAACAATATACAACAAAAACCTCCCCACTGTAAAGCTCAGCTAAATTCTTCATCAAATGCATGTGTATTACATATGGCTATCTTCATCAGACTGCAATTCAAAAATGTGAAAGACATAAACCAAGGTTGTTCATGGTACCCATGCAGTGCTGAACTGCAAAACAGTCTCTGGCAAAGTTAAAAGCCTCAAAGGAAAACCACACTGCTCAAACTCAATGAACTAAATAAAACATTGGCACTATTTTACTTTTCTGGCTCTGGATCTTCTTTGTTTATTTACAGGGGAGGAAGAGGATAAAATGAACAGTTTCTTAAGATTATGAGTATGTTTATCATCATACTGAACATTGACCTAGGCAGGCTGGACTGCACTCCTCCACAGGTGAAAATTTCTACTGTGCAAACCCTTAAGTTAATTGGTGCACGGGTCGTTCATACCTAGGCATCATTTTATCCACATAGAATTAATTGATTGACAAAACAAACTATTCCGTATATGTTGAAGTAATTTATAAACAGAAGAGAAACCACAACTAAATTAAACACTACAAACAGCAAAGACCAAACATGCACAGGAATATGCCAGACACAAGTGAAAGTCAAGTACCATTTCTTCTGCAATGAATATTGTTAGAGGATATGTGATCAATAAAAATGGAATTGCTTTAAGATTACTAAAATAAAATAATAAAAAAATAAATGTTACATACAGTGCCAACTTTATACAAGTAAATTTTTATAAAGTTCAACTGGAATGCTTCCAGAAAACACCTCACAATGAGAAACCTACAAGGAGTAGACTTTTATGTTAATTAATATCCCTCTTCAGAAGTAGTAAAGCAAATACTGAACTGTATTTCAAAAACAAGGGTTAGATGAAGTATAAACTTAATTTAAAACAAGATGAAATTAACTATTTTAAGATTGTTCAAGACTACAGAGGAACAACAATGAAACTCCAAATAGGATACGATAGCTGAATTTAATCATGTTGACTTTCATCAGTTTCATTACTTTAAGAAATCTCAGGTGATGTAAAAGGTAAAATACTTTTCATATTAACCCAGCTGTATTTTTTCAGATAGCTCTGCTGTTGCAACAAAAGCCTAATGATAATCAGAAACAGAAATTTAGGATCCTTACTGACATGGCAAATTTGATACTGGATTGAACCTTTGAGTGATCTCAATGTGAAAGGACTGAAAATATTGAAATTTCTTTCATTTTCTTCTGGAAAGTTAGCATACTAGTTTGTTTACCTGTCAAATGTTGCAAAGCACAACGCTAGTGAGAATTACAGCCTAGAAGAAAATTTTGAATAGTAACTTAATATACTGTCATCATTTTTACCTCATAGAGCACTTATTTTCCTAAGCTCTGTTTGACTCAGTTAACAGGACCATTTTGGTTCAATTCTGTTTTGTTACGGATTCTAATAATTTCCCACACTACATGGCATGTCTTCAAGATGCTGTAGAATATCTACATGAGCATTAGTAATTTACAGCATGCCTAGTTTTATGTTACATAGTTATGCTTTTATACTTAAAGAGCCAATGGGCAGCAGAGTTATCAAATTCAAGGTCAGAGCAGAGGAGCCAAGAGCACACCTAGAAGCTACTTAACACAAACAAAATGTTTGCAGATATCAGCAGTGAGGAATGAAGTAGGGTAACTATTGATGCAACTGTTTTTCTCATGTTCTGATACCACTCTTATTGCAGAAATATTTTACATTTCAAGTATGACAGCTGGTAGGTCTCACAAGAGAAAAAAATAACTTTCAGCTACTATTTGCAACCCTTTACTTCGTTAAAACTGCCTCTGAGATCATATTTGATTGTATAATAGGTACACACATTCAAAGTACTTAATTAGTAGGTACAAAGAATGAGTCTGAAATGAAGCATGGTAGGCTTGGCAGAAGCTCTGGGAGTGGATACAAAGGAAAATATGAAGTCAAACCCACAAGAACTTCAGGAGACCCACCCAACGGTGCTGCCACTTCTAAATAAATAAGATTCACTTTTGCTTATGCCATAATCACATATTTCAGATAACTTCTCATAAAACAGGATGTATATCTTAGTATACCTTACACTGCATTGTGCAGGTTACATTAAATAATGGATGTTAGAAATAGACTATGCATTTCCCTCTCTCTGGGAGTCTAAATCTGTTCTGTTCAACAGTTGATACAGATGTAAAAATTTTACTAAGTATAAGAAGGGGCCAATACATTAGGATCTTGAGTCACCTATCAACTTTAAATTAGACTACTGTGCTTAAGATAAAGATTTCAGTTAAGATTGAAAAATAGAAAATTAAATGTATATGTCTTGACATCCTTCATTTATTTGCCACGCTACAGTAGCAATATTTGCTGCTTCTACTATAAACCTGAAAAAGGCCTTTTATGTTCAAAAACACGTCCGCCTTTTTCAACTAGATCAACATGTGTAAAAAAGATAGAATACCCTCAAGAAAATTTGCATTATTTAAATGTTCTATGCTGCTTTGAGTGATATGGTATTTAAATTCTCCTTTTTCATATATCTCAGTTTTAGAAGAATTACTCTGAATGGTGGAATAAGAATATTTCAAGAGCTTTACCAAATAACAGCCTACATCAACGGAGTCATGACAGCTTGGACCAAATGCAAGTGAAGTTTTTGTTAGAGACAGCTGTAGAGATCTGCATGTATTTTTGGTGCCTGGAGAACTGTCTCTACCACCAGTCTTGCCGGTATCACCATAAACCACAAAAGAGGCATATTTCATTTTCAGAGCAGTTTAGCACAGGAAAAATGACTTGTTATAAACATCAATCTGGTTTTGGAAACTTACTGTATTTTTCTTTTCATATTACATTTTAGCTTTATTCTTTATTAAGATACTGAGGTTTTCTGAAGTAAAAGCCTGTATACACTAAATCATAAGAAGACAAGAAAAAAAATGTCTATAGTGGATACACCAGCGATTATTACCAGTTTGGGGTTACCTTAATATTTCGGACTACAAACTACGGGAGTACAGGAGCCATTTCATGAGTTGTGACATAGGAGACAAAGCAGAAAAGGAGGCAATAACAACGGGACTGTATCTATTTTATTGTGAATGCTAAAAAAAAAACCCCAAAACCAACAAACAAACCCCAAAATCTGTCTTGAATGACTGAATGGTAAAGGAAACACTAGAACTTTGTACACTATAAAGAATAAAAAAAAAAAAGCTGCTATATAAATCCTTTTCTTAAAGCAGTTTTGCCAAACAAAAGTGTACTTGCCTTCTGAATCAGTGTTAACATATTCTAGCAGACTGAGGTTTAAATAAAGCTATAATTTGCATTTTTAATAAAACATTTTGAATAGAGGCATTAATCAAAATGTTTTCTTAAAAATGCAAATTATAGTTATATTTTAGTTTCATCAAAATCCTGCTACTCATTAAAAATAGAATCATAGAATTGTCAGGGTTGGAAGGAACCTTAAAGATCATCTAGTTCCAATCCCCCTGCCATGAGCAGGGACACCTCCCACTAGATCAGGTTGCTCAGAGCCCTATCCAGCCTGGTCTTAAAAATCTCCAAGGATGGGGCTTCCACCACCTCTCTGGGCAACCTGTTCCAGTGTCTCACCACCCTCATGGTGAAGAAATTCTTCCTAATATCAAACCTGAATCAACCTCTCTCTAGCTTTAACCTATTCCCTCTAGTCCTGTCACTGCCTGACAGCCTAAAAAGTCCCTCTCCAGCTTTCCTGTAGGCCCCTTGAGATCCTGGAAGGCCACAATAAAGTCTCCCTGGAGCCTTCTCTTCCCCAGACTGAACAACCCCAACTCTCTCAGTCTGTCCTCATAGGAGAGGTGCTCCAGCCTGCTGATCATCCTTGTGGCCCTTCTTTGGACACGTTCCAGCACATCCATATTCTTCATGTTATAAGGGCTCCAGAACTGGACGCAGTACTCCAGGTGAGTTCTCACAAGAGTGGAGTAGAGGGGGAGAATCACCTCCCTCGACCTGCTGGCCATGCTTCTCTTAATGCAGCCCAGGATACGATTGGCCTTCTGGGCTGAAAGAGCACACTGATGGCTCATGCTGAGTTTCTCATCCACCAGTACTCCCAAGTCCTTTTCTTCAGGGCTGCTCTCAAGCCAGTCACTGCCCAGCTTATATTGGTGCTTGGGATTGCTCCGACCCAGATGGAGGACCTTGAATTTGGTCTTGTTGAACTTCATGAGGTTGGCATGGGCCCACCTCTCCAACCTGTCAAAGTCCCTCTGGATGTCATCCCTTCCCTCTGGCATGTTAGCCACCCCACACAGCTTGGTGTCATCAGCAAACTTGCTGAGGGTGCACTCAGTGCCATGGTCCATATTGCTGACAAAGATGTTAAACAAGACTGGTCCCAGCACTGATCACTGATGGACTCCACTTGTCACTTGGATACGGACCCATTGACAACTACTCTTTGGGAGCAGCAAATAGGATAAGGCAGAACAAATAGCTCAGGATTCAAATTGATATTTGCTGACAATAATGCAAATTGCATGTGCATTATATTTACAAGAGCACATATTATTTACCTGTAGATTTTTTATTTTTTTTTTTAGAATCTATTTACTAAGAACAAAACCTTCAGAAACATTTTTTGAGCAGAAAGATAAATTTTAACTTGACTATTCTTAATATACCATAGAAAGTTTAAGTTCACATGGGTTTGAATTATAGCCATTAGCAACTGGTGTTTGCAACAAGAGAAACCCTAATTCCATGCAAATACTGATAAATTAAGCAAAACAGAAATGATTTTAAGTAGCAACCGTCCTTGTGACAAAAAAATATATAAACAGCTTATCGAATTTTTAGGATGCCATAATGCAACTATATCACCTTTCACAAAGCTCCTGAAAACTGTTAAAAAGAAAGAAAAAGATAATTTCCATCTCATATAATTTAATTTTGTAGGGAGAAGCAAAGCATGAGTTATATTCCCTTCATTTTTATAAAAATACTTTTGCCTGCCAAGACTGAAGCCACTGGTTGTTTCCAGTGGCACTGGATGTTCATGTTGATTTTATGGAAGCTGTATATTAATCATATATATACTGAACTTATGCTGATGATTAACCATTCCATTCTTGTACTGTGTTATATAAAGTGCCACATAGAAAACAGGGCCTAATGCCAGAGAGAACAAGAAGGGCTTCTTTAAGTACGTATGTTACAAAAGAAGGTAGGGGAAAATGTGGCCCCTTTGTTGAATTAGGCAGGGAATATAGTTACAAAGGATGTGAAAAAGGCTGAAGTACTGAATGTCTTCTTTGCCTCAGTCTTTACTAGCAAGACAAGCCTTCAGTTATCACAGGTCCCCAAAATCAGGAGCAAAGTTGGTATTAACAAAGCCATATCCTTCATGGAAGAGACGCAGGTGAGGGAGTACTTCGGCAAATGGGACATGCCTAAGTTGATGGACTCTGTCAGGATGAATGCTAAGGGAGCTGGATGATGTTATTGTGAGGCCACTCTTGATAATCTTTGATAAAGGTGACTGAGAGAAGTGTCCAAAGACTAGAGTAAATATCAGTCCTGCCTTTAAGAAGGGCAAGGAGGACCCATGAAACTACAGACCAGTCAGTATCACCTCAATCTCTGGGACGGTGGTGGAACAACTAATCCTGTAAACCATTCCCAGAAATATGAAGGACAAGAAAATAATCAGTAGTCAGCATGTCTTCACCAAGTAGAAGTGGCACCCTGCCAAGCATTCCAAGCATCATGATCAAGGAACAGTAATCAAATTTTCAACATCCTCTCAGAGATAAGAGCAAGTTGAGCCCTAAAATTTTCATACTTACAGGCTAATGTATATCCACAAGATCACTTATTTCCTACCATACAGTTCTTTCTACAATTTTATAACACAAGAAATCTTAATTTCTCACTTCCATTATCCTGCTTACAAAGCTGTTTCCAAATTTCCCACCTGTGATGGTAACAAACCTTCTAATTTATTGCCTCATAGTATTCATTACCACTTCACATCAGTTTGATATTTTGTAATCAATACTATAATTTACCACATGCAGTTTCTCTCTGTCTGATATTTACTCCAAATAGTTTCACAATTCATAATTACATTTCCCTGCAACTTTCATTACAAGAGGTAAAGGTTTAACTTTCTGTTCTAAACTCCTTCAATTTTCTTAAAAAGGCTCTTTTCAGCAATTGACTCAGTTTGATTTCTTTATTTAATCCAAGATGCTCAGATGTAAACACATTCTAAATGGGATCTTACCCACGACTTGTTAATTGAGCTAATATGCAGGAGCTCTTTCATTAGGTCCTAAACTCATGGCTTTGCAGTTAGTGCTATTTGATTTAATCTCATTTTGTTTACAAAATAATGTATTCCTTCCTGCAGAATGATCCTTTTGGAGATCCATACCATCAAATTTATATTATTTGTCATAAATTTTTAATGCATAAAAATATCCTTGCTATGAGAGAACTCCAACCATGGACATATTCCAGAATTCCATTTTGTGTTTGATGAAGAGTTTTCCTTTTTTGACTTCACAGAAGAAAAGGTTCTGATAAAACTTCCCAGCCGTTCATCTCCACTTCTCTGACACACTGGCTAGCAGAACTGTTCATCTGTGTACTCACTAAGCAGTTTCAGTCAAAATTTATCAATTAACTTTAAATAGCAAGTCTTTGCTAATCTAGTAAAGCCCAGATAGGGGATAGGACAGAAGCAGGAAGTCTGGCAATTAGGAACAGTCAAGGACAGTAACCTCAGTTGATAGAACAGCTGTATCTGTGTGAATCTCAAGGAAGGCTGGTGAAGAGCCATGGGTTAGACATAAGTGGGACTGTGTGGTAGAGACATAAAGTCCAGCTGTATGCTTCTTGTGACATTCTTCCAATACAGCTCAGGCTCAAGAAATCTGAAGACAGATCTGTGGCTTTCTTTACATAATAGTTTACATACAACTTTGCAAAGTTGCATTTTAATAATAATGTTATCAGGCTCTACTAACATTGCAACCTATTCAGAGAAACAATCATGTATAATGAATGGAAATACTGCTTCTATCACCAAAAATATAACTGAAAACAAACTCTATGACAGTTAAGTCCTTGTGAGGTGATTTTTCTTCCTGGTTGTAAGTTAATAAGACATTAATTATTACTACTTACATGCTTCTAAGCTCCTAATGTGAGCAGCAACAGAGCTGCTATCAACTGAATGTATTCACTGATATCCCTCTTTAGTTACTTTAATATATTATAAATTGAATACTCAAAATGTGTAATTTCTTGATCCAGTGCAGTTCAAAAACTGTGCTAATAAAAAAAATAACCAACACAACAAACTCCTAAATGTTTGTGCATGTTGGAGCAAGGAGGGTGGAAGGAAGTTGGGCTCGTGTTACAAGGATCAAAGAAAGTCAGTATTGCACCACCCAACCCTATGTTATCAGATAAAGGTCTCTTAAAACTTGTGTGTGATAAATTTGGGACTTCCTATGGATAAGGACAAATATGTAAACTCAAAATAATTCAAACAAAAAACCTCACTGCTTATCTCAAGACTAAAAGTAGTATGTGATAACAATTACATTTCTGTGTTGTCTCTAGATTTCATAAAGGAAATAAAAAATGCTTTAGAAATGTCATTAATATTACTGAAATATTTCTGGAATTCAAGCAAATACCCTTGTTTATTCCTTTTGGCAGACTTCTCAGAGAAGACCAAGAAACATTTGGAAAAAAACAATCAACAGGATTCTAAAAATCCACCTGCTTTAGAAGCAATACTTCAAATTCTCTACATCTTAAACTGAAGCTGTAATTTAAAACAGGAATGTTAAGCCCCCATCTAGTACTATCACTTAATGAGCCTGGAAATTTAATTTTAATTCAGCATTGGTGGAATTTCTGTCTGTCATTTTCTCAAACTTCAATGCTATGCTTTTTGTATTTTTAGTATCATTACAATAAAAGACAAAAGAATGTAGATTACACAAAATAAGGAAACAAAAAAACTCACCTAAAATACAATCTTTAATTTCCAATAATTATGAAAATATCCACTCAAATATATAGATATACCTATGTTTTAATTTAAAAAGACTGAACGTTTGAGCTCTCCACTACCAGTCATGTCATCTTCAAATAGCTAAAATTGGATTATTCTTTACTATATAGTATGTCTGGCCTTCTGCAGACAGATCTCAAGGGCTCTTCCCCTTAATCCAGGCACTCACCTGGATGTTTTCCTCTTTGCACATTCATTTTTGGGGAATGGTACATCCACTCTAGGATAATGAATGAGGAACACCTTTTATGTCAAATTACAGTACTCCGAGACTGAGAAGTAACATAAATGGGAACAAAAGAGGAACACGTTCATTAAAATTTAATTCTCCACTTGATAATCTCAGGCCATATACCTCAGGCACACAACAGGTTGGAAGTAGCACAGGGGTGACACTGACCATGAACCCATGAACAGTACCTCTGCTATTGCTGATGGAAAAAGTAGGAGCGAGGTATTTGGGTGGGGTTTTTTTGTTTGGTTGGTTTTTGGTTTTGTTTTGTTGTTTGTTTTTTTTGTTGTTGTTGTTGGTTGGTTGTTTTTTTTTGTTTTGGTTTGGGTTTTTTTTTTGGCTTTTGTTGTTGTTTTGTTTTTTTCTTGTGTTTGTTTTTTTATTGTTTTGGTTTGGGTTTTTTTTTGTGTGAAAGCTATGCGGGAGTTGGGTCTGCTCAGCCTGGAGAAGGCTCCACAGAGACCTTATAGCAGCCTTTCAGTACCTGAAGGGGGACTACAGGAAAGCTGGAGAGGGACTTTTTATAAGGGCATCTGGTGGTAGCACAATGGGCAACTGTTTTAATCTAGAGCAGGGTAGATTTAGATCAGACATGAGGAAGAAATTCTTTACTGTGAGGCCGGTGAGACACTGGAAAAGGTCCAAAGAAGTTGTGGATGTCACATCCCTGTAAGTGTTTAAGACCAGGCTGGATGAGGCTTTGAGCAACCTTGTCTTGTGGGAGGTGTCCCTGCCCATGGCAGGGGGGAGGAACAAGATGATCTTTAAGGTCTCTTCCAATTCAAGCCATTCTGTGATCACTCTAAAATTACTGGACAATAAATTCCCATTCTCCCATACTCTGCAGGTGAAGTCCCACCATGGATATTGGGCTACTGAAACAATAAAGATACACTAAGATACAAAATGGAGAGCAGGTCCATTGAAGAGAATATATTTCTCTGTCTTACCAAAGGGAGAATGAATAGGCAGAGACAGCTAGGACCTCATAATTGCTGCTAAGTTGACCAAAAGATCTGTGCTTTTCACGCTATTTTCTGTCTTCAGAGAAAACATTAGAAACAATCACATCAGGGTTTACAAATACAATTTTGGAACAATAGTGTATGTATTATCTTTAATCCCTGAAATCTCACCATGGTTAAATTAACTAACTTTTTGATGAAATTTCCATCTTAAATTATCCCTAGAGGGAGGAAGTACCTTCTACCCTGTAGCTATGGGTAGGTGGAATCTATCCCATTAAAAGTAAGTTCTGCTGCCATAACAATAAATATCCACAATCAGCAAAATAATCATTCCTTGTCTTCATGTGCATCAATCATTCCCCACCAAATAAAAATCAGAGAGTAATTTGACACTGCAGTGTGGTAAAATAAAACCTAGGATTTGGCAACATCTATGTGCTTATAATAATTTACAGAATGTTTGTCTTCTAGAAACCTATCAGTGCATCTCTAACCACCTCTTGACTATTTCTATTTTTGTCTTATTGGAGGATGACTATTTATAGAAGTATATATTACCTTTTAAATTTCATGAGCCTACAAAAGATTACAATGGTTACAGATCACTTAGTATTAGATAGATAGCTACACTACATGATTAGGTATTTTTTTTTTTATCATCAGTGTTAAGGATGGAAAAGTAAATTAATTTAGAAAGTAAATTCTGATCCTGCAAATAAACATGCACTGGCATTTTTCCCCCCAAGTACATTCATAGCATGGAAATGCAAAATCTTCCTCCTTCCTGACAATGAACAAGTTAAAAAAAATCTCTAATATTAGAAGGCATATAATAACCTTCATTATTTAAAATACAAATTATTTTCTTCTATAAAACTTATATACAACTGCACAATAACATGCAACATGTTTCGCATCACTTAAAAATATTCTCTACAGACTGCTCCTACTAATTTTCTGTCAGCTTTAGTTATTCTGTGAAGACTATGGTCTCCACAGTACAGTACATAAAAGAGGGAAAAAAAAAAAAGGAAAACTGTAATCATTACTATGATGCTCAATACATGCCTATTTTATTAAAATTTCAGATACTATATAAAAAAAGTAATCTGGGTACTTCGGCATCTTATTGTCTTTTATTTCTGTGATTTGAAAAGCTCTTGGTTTAATCAAAACTGATGATATTCTTGTCCCATTGGTATTAATGGCAAAAGTGGTTGCTCACAGAGGCAAGATTCCCCTTTTGTCTCCCTGACTCATCACAGAACAGAGGTTTTCTGGTGAAAATTCAATGATTTCAGTAGCTATATCAGTGAAGTTCACTTAAAAAAAACCAACAAACTGACATGTAAAGTATTTGAGTGAAATTCCATCTTTTATTGACTTAATTCCCACTGTGAAAAGCTGCTTCTTTCACTTCCTTTTTAAACAAAATTTGTAACCAAATGAACTTTATGATTCATATGCAACAAAAGATCAAAAGCTAATTTTTCCAACAATAACTTCTGAAGCTCTAAATATGCTTCTTTTAAGACATAGAATTAAGATTGGTTTTGACCCCTGGAAATAAGTGACTATCACTAGAAAAATAGCATAATTCTTCCTGACTGCCAAGTACATTATGTTTATTTGATGGCTTTAAATGGCTTGTTTTCTTTAAGAACAAAATGAGACAGTATATTATGGATATTCCTTGTTATACAAGCTTACTTCCATATTAAATGTGCTGTATCTTAGAGACATGAGCTGTCATATTAGGCTTTAGTTAATTAAATAAACCTGCTGAAAATAAAAAAAGATGTTTGCCTGCAACTCTAACTTTTTATTCTAGTATTACCTTATGTAAAGTTTCAACTCTTCTGATACAAAACTGAGACATTCTCCTATTTCCAAACAGTGGCCATTACTCAAACTCATGTCACTATATCCCTGTACACTTAGAGGTTAAAGGAAATTTTGGAAATATTTAGAATTATTTCTCACCAGAGCAAAAGCTGTATGTAAATGGCATAAACAGTGGCCATCTAAGTGGGGAGGTATTACAGAAGAAAGGATTCATAATAAATAATATAATTATTTTAACACTATTTCCCAGCTCACTCTGAGTGATTTCTCTGCGTTTTTATACTGAGCAAGTAGAGATGTCTCTTAGAGTTTACAATAAATATCAAACATACTATAAATATAAACATTCACCCATGCTTGCATAGAATTTTAAGTAGCTAACATAACCTAAATTTTCAACAAAGTTTCTGAAACAAATTAACTACCAATAAAGAGAAGTAATTTTAAGAACTGTGGTGCAACAGTTATGCTGACCAAAAATGAAGAGTCAAGACTTCCAGGGTTATATATTAGTTTTTGCTTCTACTTCACTGTCTGACTTTCACAAATCATTTCATCTGCTCCTCAATGTTAGAAAAACATGATTTTGCACTTAGAGATGGCCTTTGAACAAGAAATCTCAAAGTGCTCAAGAAAGATAAGCCACTCTATTTTACAGTTGAGGAAACTGGTTCAGAGAGGTGAGGTCACTTGTATAAGTTCACAAACTTAGTAAATAATAAAGACTGAAATAAAAAACAGATGCTCTGCATCTCAGTCTGGGATCTTATTCAATGCAACGTATTGCCTCTATAATGCAATGGAAAGCTGAATTGTTTTATTTATAATTTAAATCCACACAGCAGTAGAAGCATGCAAACAATAGTGAACATGAAGGAAAAATATGACAAACAAAAATAAGATTCCAAGACAGCTAACAACCTCAGTCAGACAATATACTTTATAACAAGCATTCAGTGAAAAATCAGAAACATACAAAGGCAAATGTTAACCGAAGCTCATACATTATTCAGGAAATATTCTTACTAAGAAAAAGTTTCCTTTCTTTAGGAATAACAAGACTGACACAAGTAGTCAGTGGGCACAGCTGCAAACAAATCAACTGTCTGAAGTTTGTCTGTATAAGTAACACAAAAGTGAACATTACAAAACTAAAAAAAAATAGATGATTACATGAAGATTAAAATATCAGAAAAAGTATCAAAAATAAAAAGGGAAAGGCAAAGCTTCCACCCCTAAACAAATCTACAGCAGCTGCCATTTATGACATAGCAAGCACAACCTTTGCCATTTGGGAAAGGTATACAAAATATTCGCTTATCTTTACTCTTCCTTTAATCATTGCACCAAACTGCTTCCAAACCATTTTTTCCATGTCTTTTCATCCACTGAAAGAACCTTTAATGACTTGAAAAAAATTCTACATAAATCAACAGCTATATTAAGATTTTTCGTATATTGTCTTTCTATTAGTACCCAATTAAAACTATTATTAAGAGATAGATTCTGATTTCTCCATTATTTGTGAAGTTTATAGCATTTTTTCTGACACTAATATTTATTCTGTCATAAAGATATAATTTTTTCTTTAAATTTTAAAATTTTGGAATATTATTTATAACAAACCAGTAATTTTTTCAAGATTCCCACCTGATCTGGTCACAGTGTGAGTCATTGCTACTACACTTTTCAATGTACTGTTTTGCCTAGTAATTCTGAAATAGTCCTTCATTTGCAATAATCCTTTAAAAGAACATTGATACTTAAAAAGTTGGTTTGTATCTGAGAAAAATCTATGATTTGATCAGATGATATGATCAAGAGCACAGAGACATGAAGGCTGTGTTTATATTATAGGCAGCTATTCAGCGTTGTAAAAAGGTTGCAGGCACTGTTATTGAAATATTCAGGATAGCAACCTTCAGAGAGTAGAAGGGGGGGGAGGAGGGGG
>JANHFX010027802.1:0-19534 GCA_027560015.1 Chloroceryle amazona
TGTACCATTGAATTTTCTCTTGTTTTGTATTTCTGACTTGAGTCCCTCGTTGTTTTGCTTTTCAAACCATTACACAAATGTTGAATAGAACTGGTGCTAGAACGGAGCCCTGAAGAATAACACTGGTGACAGGTCACCAGCCAGATGTAGCTCCCTTCACTACAACCCTTTGAAGCCCTGTCATTCACAGGCAGTTCTTCACCCTTTGCACCACATACCTGCTCATCTCAAAGTTGGACATCTTGCCCAGAAGGATGTTGTGAGGGACAGTATGCCACCTCTTAATTAAATTTGGTCCTTATATACAGATGTATGGAGAAATTATTACCTGCTGTCCTCTCTGTTCTACTTGCTTACGTCATAGTCTTCTCACCACATTTATTACTTCTCATCTACAGTCTGAAAACAATTGGCTACAGTACAACTAATTAACTACTGGGGATCAAGCACTGACCTCAAGATCATCCAAATAATATGGTTATTATATATTCTATTAATAGAAAGGTTAATAATTATAATAATAAGGCTTTGTTGTGAGACAAAATATCTTAATCATTTCCAGTCATATTTGTACCATTTTTTGGGTGCCTCTAGGAGCCCTGAAGCCTTCAGCATAATGTATGTTCTTGACACATTTCTGTGTGCTCAAAGACTGGTGAATAAATAAAAATGGTTTCTTCCACCAGGGACCAGTTGCAAAAACATTTTGGGGTTTAGAAGCCTTTCTAATGAAAACTCCATGTGATACACTGACAGCAGTATGTTTACTTAATCAAACCACATTACATGATGTCAGAGGTGTAGTAGAGCCACCGCATTTGTTGGCATGACCAGACACACTACACAACAGCATACATAGCCCTCTGAGGTACCAGGCTCTGGGTTACTGTCCATTTTATCAGAAAAAGCAGAAGATGACTTCACATTTGGAAACAAAATCCCTGATTTAGAAGTTACATAATTCTACCAATTCTCAAAAGAAAAAAAAAAAAAAGGCAGTAAAAGACAGCAGTAAAATAAAAATTGTATTCTGTGAATTCAACTTGTACATTTCATGGATTTATTACAAAGCATTCAAATCATACATACCTTAGAGACAATAGCTGCTGGATTTTTTTTAAAAAGCTCTTATTACTCCAGATCTATAAGAAAGTTCTTTCAAATCAATCACTTTGGGACTAATGGAGCTGATTTGACTTTGTCCTAAAATCTTCTGGCTGGTTTAATTCAACATGTTCATCATTCTGTAACATGCAACAGTCTCTGAAAGTCTTTATCAATAAATGGCTTTCACAGATGTACAGCCTAAGTATTTAGGATAACTAAGTATTACCAAAAGTTAGCCAACTCTTTCCCCATGCATACTGCTGTGTAGATACTGTAAAACTTGTATATTGTTCCAAAAGCTGGACGTGCTGGATATTGGTTGCTTTTTACACCAATTTTGTAATTTTTCTGGTTTCAAGAGAATGTACACATGTGCTTTGTTTTGTATATACACTGTAGTTCTGCAAGTTGAGCCAGGCATCTGTGCTGTAAAAGTTATTCTAGCATGAATCAAGAAACATGTCTTGTGTCCCTTTTATCATGAAGCTTTTGAAGTAAGCTGTCATTCTATCATGTAATGAAAGAACAAATTCCTTGATGTTTATCATTGATGATTCCTGATCAGAGCATTTGCACAATGGAGGGTTAGGTGACACAGCAAGGATTTATATGGCTCATCATCTTAACAATTAAGTGCATCTGAAAACAACTTACTGTTGCATTCCTACTTGTCATTACAGTTTCATTTGTTATTGTATGGCAACTGTTCACATGTAAAGCTCAGTGCAAGCTTCCTTTTTCTTTAACATTTTACTTGTTAATTTGTGGTCTTGCAATTTCAGCCAATTATGGAAAAACGCTTCTTGATCTTGCTCGCATTTGCTTGAGCACTGGTGATCTTTCCTTTGAGACTCTTGGTTTTTGTTTTTTTTTTTCCCATATTTGTAGAGCAAAGGATCAGCTACTTCACATTTCACCTTTACACTGGTAGGGATCATATCTTGGCCCATGCTCTGTCAGGTGAAGTATATTTAATATTTTCTTCAAGCAGGAATGTTGAAGTAGCAGCAGAGACCTTACAAGGGCCAAATCAGACAATGACTTGACATAGACGTGACAAGATATTTTTTTCTTGGTAAGACAAGACCCAGGGTGAGGTAATTTCATCTGTTTCAAGCAGCTCCTTCTAGATGCCAGATGGAAACATGGTCATGAGATATGCTGATCCTAATAATGCCATTTCTGAAAGAATAAATACTGTTGAGCTGAATGACATTGTTCCTTTATGCTTTATTTAAAACACCTTAGTACATTCTATCCAGATGCAGTTTCTGCAAGGAAGAAGATTATTGCTTTATCTTAATGTTGCTTTTAAAATAAGAACTGGGAAATCATGTTTCTGCTCAATGTAGAAAGTGTCAGTAATACAAAATTTTATGGTTCTGTCTGAGTTTCTGTGGAGACGTTCAGTGCTTTCAGCTGTAATTTTAACCCTGTAAGTAGGATGCCTGGGAAACAGGATGCCCGTGTGGATGTGGCATTTGTCTACCTGTCCATCTTTGCTTCTTCACACCTACAAGGGACTTCTGCTGTTGGTTGATTTCTGGCTGATCTGGCAGCAAGTCAGGTCCTCCTCCCTCAGTACCACATCCTCAACAGCTTTGGGAAAAATCAAAGGCTGGGTAGAGGAGAGAGTCTCAGTTGATGGGCAGGCCACACCACAGTACAACAGTATGATGCTACCTCTGCCAGCTGGCACCCTTCAGCTATACCCCTGCAATGGCACAGGATGGGGATACTCACTGGGAGAAACCCTAGAAGGCACTGACCTATACACATGTCCTAGCAGCAAATTGGCCAGCAGCACCCTGGGCTCTCCTAACAGGAACATGACTAAGGGAAATTATTTCCACCCTTTACTCAGAACTTGTTAGACCACATCTCGGTACTGTGCCCGGTTTTGAACCGCCAGAAGCAGACAGACATCAGTGTACTGCAGCAAGTTCAGAGAAGGGTCCCCAGGATAGTCAGGGATGGAGAACTTACCATGTGAGGACAGGTTGAAGGATCAAGTTGTAGAAATCAGCTTCAGATGGGCCTGGCAGCAGTCTCCCTGTGCCTGCAGGGAGGCAGGGGGTGAAGGGGATCACCAAGGAGATGGGGTCAAGCTCTTCAAAGTGGTGCAGGGCAAGAGGACAACGGCCAACAGACAGAAGTTGAAAGAAGAGAGGTTCAGAGTGATAAAAGGGAAGGATGTTGTCATCTGGGGATGTACAGACAGTGGAGCAGGTCGCTCAGAGACACTGTACAGTTTCTACCCTTGCTGGTTTTCAAGACCCAGCAGGAAAAAGCTCTGAACAAACTGGTCTGATGGCATAGTTAACTCTGTGTTGAGCAGAAAATTGGACTAGATACCTTCTGGTATCCCTTCCAACCCGGGTTATCCTATGACTTAAACAGAGGAAAGGGACAGCCTATTCTCCCTCATGCCCTGTGATAGGACAAGGGGGAATAGATGTAAGCTG
This sequence comes from Chloroceryle amazona, assembly GCA_027560015.1. Classification (NCBI taxonomy): domain Eukaryota; kingdom Metazoa; phylum Chordata; class Aves; order Coraciiformes; family Cerylidae; genus Chloroceryle; species Chloroceryle amazona. The sequence goes on from JANHFX010027802.1 coordinate 3,573, forward strand.
GAGCACAAGAGGTTCCACCTTAACATGAAGAGGAACTTCTTTACTGTAAGGGTCACAGAGCAGTGGAACGGGCTCCCCAGAGAGGTTGTGGAGTCTCCTTCTCTGGAGATTTTCAAAACCTGCCCGGATGTGTTCCTCTGTGACCTGTGCTGGATTATATGATCCTGCTCTGGCAGGGGGGTTGGACTTGAAAATCTCCAAGGTCCCTTCCAACCTCTAATACCCTGTGATACCCTGTGATAACAGTGGTTGCAAACATTGGTGATACCTTTTACCATCTAGCAGAGGGGACAGATTGTTAAAGAAGCTTGTAATGAAAATCTATCATTATTATGATGGTGGTGCAGGTATACAAATGTAAAACACAAATACAGAAGCAAACAGGCTTCATTAGCTTTGATGTCCTCCCAAAACTACCTTTATCTTATATTTCCATGGGCAAAGTTGCCTTAATCTCTTTCAGAATTTTATATTCAGAGGTGTGTTGACAGTAAAGCTTATAACTAAGGAAGAAAATGAGCTAACTCTCCATTTTTACTTTTATGCAAAGAGTGACATAAACCCAGCAACAACCTGACACTTTATTTGATAACATTTTTATCTTGAATATTTCAAAGAAACTTGACTTGCAATGGTACACAATCTGAAATTAGTTCCCTGACAGTCGCACACAGTATCAGTTTCACTGGGGAAAAACTAATTAAATGTGAGTTCTCTTTGATGCAGGAAATAAATGTATTATAATCACTCACTCTACAGGCAGCCCAAGTGCTTAATTATACACATTCATGGCATGACCAGAAGCCATCAGCTCCTCCATGGGTGAGTAGTGGTAAGCAGACCTGCCACCAAAAGACAACCAAAGGGGAAGTGGTGATCAAGAACTCTTGGGCATGCACTCAATTTTTAATTATTATTTCCCGAAATATGTAGGAGGGCCAAAGTTAGTAACATGGTCATCAGAGGAAGTTTCTATACTCAGTGTAGATGGACTTTGTGGCACTTTCTCCACAGAGGAGAGAAAGTAACTTGGTCAATATTGTGACTGCCTAACAGAAAACTGGAGTTGACTCCTTAGATAGGTTGATATGAATGTGGGCCATAGTTTCCAGGCAAAGTCAATAGGGCTGCTTTCCTTTATGTTTCATTTAAAACATGCCACACAGCAAACAGCATGCAATTCAATTTATCTACTTTAGAAGGGCAAAGGGCTGAGTCAACTCCACGGGAGTGCTTCCGCTCTGCTTCTGCATAGGATACTGCCTGATAAGCTGATCTTTGCTTACTGAGATTCATCTTTAGACAAATCCTGAAATTACTTCTTGTGATGAAATATGTGTGTCTGCCATTGAACGTAACTGATCTGTGAGACCAATTTGAAAAATCTGAGAGTCACTTCAGCTTCAAACATAAATAGCGAATAATGATTTTTTTTCTCCTTTTTTTTTTTTCTTATTTGTAAATCCTTGATATGGCCTTTGCTAACGATGCATCTATCCTTTTCACTACACACTTGATGTGTGAGTAAACAGCACTGACTGAAGCAATGAATTATTCCTAGTCCCCTATTAAGAAGTGAGCTAGGCAAATACAACAGGTCCAACTACTTCATTCATGGCCAGTGTTTAACCCTTGTCACTCCATAATAGTCAGATTTAGACAACAGCCATTTCCAGCCAGCCTGCTTAGTGGACTATACCTTTCTTTAATCTAGGAAGCTGGCACAGGTTTTTTTTGTGCAATATGTGACATGGAATTGCCTGAACAAATTCCTTTTACAAAAGGGCAGAGACAACAACTGAAAGGTAAGCACCTTAGCTCACTTACACAGACAAAGGGGAAATGCCGACGCATTAAGATTTGAGGATTTGGTTCTGTTAATAATGAGCTCAGAGTTCCTTGAAAACACTAAGAATTGCTGTCAGTAGCTTTCAAATCCTGTGTCTTGAAGAGACAGTAATTAAGAACAAAACCACCCTATTCTCTTTAAATCACAGAAGGGTGAGCGATGGGGGGGGTGGTGTAGGGGGGAGAAGAGTACAATCCTTGCCCCTTCAGGAGAAAGTCAAGAGTCAGGTAGGGGCAAGCACCATCATCACCTCTCTTTCTGTCCTCTATTCCAGCTTATCATTTTCTTGTTGCCTTTTTGTGCCTTTGCTGCTTACCTTACCGCCTCATCAGTCCCGCCTTGCCTGGCTTCTCACAGTCTGGCACCTGCCCTCCCCTAATTAATTGCCTTCACTGCCTCTCCCCTCACCCCATCTCATTTTACTACTTAATTTGTTGTATTCCTGTCCCATTGTCACCTTCTCCTGTGGTCCTACAGCTTTGTCCTTCTCTTTTCACTCACCTTCAACGCATCTCTACTTACCTCTGCTTTCCCTTCTCCTAGCTGCTCTCTTTCCCACCACATATGGGCCTTGCTTCTTTCATTCACTGCCTGTTTTGGCCAGCCCCATCTGCTGCTTGCCTTCCACTCCTTTTCTACCAGCAGCTGTGTTTGCTCTCTACCCACAATATCTTTGTTTACCGCTCCACTTACTGCTTGCTCTTGCTCCCCAAATGCCCAGGACTTTTCTCAGATCTCCTTGCCATGCCACGGTCTGCCATTAGTTATTGCTCTGTTTGCCATCCTGCCCTCTCCTGCTGCTTCATTTGTCTCCTGTCAGGAGCTGCCCTGTTTGCAGACAGCTCTCACTTCTCCCTGTTTCCTGTCTGCAGCCTGTACTTGTTCACTTACTGCCTGTCACTATCCACCCTCATCACCTAAATTTGCCTACACTTACTGATTCCTCCTGTCACTCTGCATCCCCTGCACCTCCCACCCCTCCTCACTGACTCATTCCAAGGCCACTAGGATATATCACTGCCCATTGCCACCTTGCCTCACACAGCACATGCTCGCTCTTTTGCTGCTTGCCTTCACCAACTCCCTTAGCTGTCTGCTCTCACTGCCTCTCTTGCCACTACTTGCTTCCTATGCTTGTAAACCTGTCCTTCCTATGGCTTCTCAAGGCTGTGTTTCTGGATTGCACAATTGCACTCTTAACCTTCCCTTGCTGCCCATCACCATTTGTCAACACTGCTCCCTTCTGCCTTCATAATCACCTCATTTCAATAGCTGACTTGCTGACTACTCCTAACTTTCATGCTGGACCATGTTTGTCATCTCTCTTTACCAGCCTGTTTGCTGCCTCCTGCTGTTGCCAGCCCCTGTCTCTGCTTTGCACTTCACATTCACACCCTATATTCAGTGTCTTTCCAAGCGTCCGTCTGCTGCCTAACTTCACCCTCAGCTTGTTGCTCACTATGCTGTCTGCTTTCTCCGTGTCACCCAGAAGCTGCATTTACTGTGCTCTTCTTCCCCTTTCTTTCCCACTTGTTGCACTGCTTTTCTGCGCATCACCTGCAGCCTTCACTTGCCACATCACCAGCATTTTCTGTCTGTGATTGCTACTTCAATTGCTGGCAAGACTCCTCATCCTCCTTAGGGGCTACTCTTAAAAATTCCCTTGCCTGTAGGCTTACAGTTCTAATATAGCTACCTTTTGCCACTTCCCACAGCTGCCTCTCCTCCCTGACTCCCTTAGCTGCTGGCCTTCAATGCCTTTCCAGGCAGCAGTATTCAGCTCTGTGGTGGGTTGACCCCAGCCAGCAGCAAAGCTTGCACACAGCTGCTTGTTTATTCCCCCTCCCAGTGGGGAAGGGAAGAGAACACAAAGAGCAAAATCTAGGAAACTTGAGATAAAGACAATTTAATATAGTTAACAAGTTAATAAGTGAAGACAACTTAATAAGAAAGGGAAAGAGGGGAAAAATAACCCCACAATGCAATCGCTCACCACCTCCCAGAAGTGGACTGATGCCCAGACAATCTCTAAGCAATTGCTACCTTGGAAGACACTCTTCCCTCCACTGCCGCTCCCCCCCTGCCCCCCAAGTTTTATTGATGAGCATATGTTGTATGCTATGGAATATCTCTTTATCCAGTTCAAGTCAACTTCCCTGGCTGTGTCTCCTCCCAGTCTTTTTTCTACCCGCATTGAGGGTGTGGGAGGAGGCAGAGTGAGAAACAGATAAAGCCTTGAAGCTGTGCAAGCACTGCTCAGCAAACAGCCAAACCACTGCTGTATTATCAATACTGGTTTAGTCACAAATCCAAAATACAGTACCATACAGTCTGCTATGGTGAAAGTTAACTCCATTCCAGCAAGATCAAGTAGAATTTCCTGTCAAAACAGCTGTGCTTTAGTGGCCCATACTCGTCCTCACTCCTACTTTTAATCACTGGGCACTTCCCTCACTCCCTTTCAGCATGGCTGTATCTACTTGCATTTTTATATGCCACTTGCCCTCATACCCTCCTTACCTACATAACTACTCATCGCCTTCTGTTGTGGCTCTGTTCTTATTGATTCTCTTGCATAATGGTTCTGTTACCTGAACTGGCCATGTCTTCTGCCTTATTTTCTACCCTACAAACATGTCACCAGGAGCGGTTGCTGCCTGCCCACTCCAGCTTGCTCACCCTATCAGCCCTGCCACCAGTCATTTCTACTTCTCCCTGGTAGTGTATTTTCTGTCTCCTGCTGCCTGCTCCCAGCCCAAAAGGATTTTCTGTTGCATCTTCTGGAAACCTGTCCTTTCAGTATTCTTCAGATTGTCTGTGTGTTTGTTATCTTCCATTCCTCTCATGGCTGAGCCAGTGTTAACTGTCCGATTAGCCAGATTTTCCTTAGGGCCCTTTGCCACCTCTATTGCATCCTCCAGCATCACCTTGTTTTCTCAATATCTCTCAGACTTGTTTCACAGCCTTGTCTTTACCAGATAGCTTTGCTTTGGTCACCACTCCCACCTGCACTTATTACCTCTCCCCACAGCCACCTTTACAGCCTGCTGTCTTGCCTTATTTATTGTTAACTGTGCTGCTGGTCAGAACCGCCACTCCTCACTACTATGCTCGTTTCCACCTATTCCAGATGCCAAAATGACAACTGCTCTTTCTGCACTGTTGATTTTTTTTACCCTTTTGCCCCAGTCCATGACATGGACCATTGTTTTGCTTGTCCACTGTTACTTACTTGCTACTGGGACAATTACTACAGTTGTTGTTTGGGTCCCTGCATCAACCACAGTCCTCAGAGTACTGAACTGTGGCTCAGTAGGTGTAGGCCAGGCCCCAGTACAGTACTAGAAGCTGCTGTTTTTCACTGCGGTAGGCAAGACACCCTTCTATCAGATGGCATGTCAGTTTACAAAGGTTGGTCGCTGTTCAGGTGTAAAGTCCCAGTTGATGGGAGGTGATAACTGCCCTAGGAACTTACCCAAATCCTTCCATACATCCTGCAATCCAGGGACTGGCCACCTCAAGGCACATTTCAGTTTCCCCTCATTCAAAAGCTGTCTTCTCTTACACCAGCTTCAACAATACTCTAACAAAATTAATTAGTAGTATTAAATAGCGCATGTAAGGGTGTACAAGGACCTTGGGAACCTGCACAATAAAACCATCTGCATCAATGCTGCATAGGAAGAGGGAGATGTATTCCCTCCTCCTCTAAACAAGATAGCTCCCCCAACACAGCAAGACCATCAATGCCAAAACAATGCACATCAACATTATTTATATTAATGTGTTCCCAAGATCAGCAAAATAAAGCTGCTCTATCACTCCCCTCCTCAGCAGGATGGGGCAAGGAGAAAATAAGGTGGAAAAAACCCCCTCATGGGTCAAGATAAAGGCAGTTCAATAACGCAAAAGCAAAGGCCACATGTAAAAGCAAAAGAAAATAAAAGATTTATACTCTAGCTCCCAACATCAGGCAATGTCCAGACACTTCTTAGGAAGTAGGGCTTCAGTACACATAGCAGTTCCTCCAGAAGATGAAAATTATAGTAATGAATGCCTCACCCCCTCTCCTTCTTCCTCTTAGCTTTTATTGCTGAGCAGATGTCATATAGTATGGAATATCCCATGTTAGACAACCTTGATCCCATGCAAACACTGCTCAGCTGTAGACAAAACACCAATGTGTTATCAACACCTTTCTTGCTACCAATACAAAGCATAGCGCTATGAGGGTTGCTAAGGGGAAAATTAACTCCATTTCAGTCAGACCCAATACATCCTCTCAATGAGACAACACTATAAAAGAACACTGCTATTAAAAACCCAAACTCTCTAGGCTCTTCCTCAGCCATACGGCTCGTAACAACAGTGAAGTAATCTTACACAGGTATGAACAGACCCAAATAATTCTCATTGGGCTGTATTTACTAGTCCGTCTGGTGGGTTTAACTTAGACTTCTCTATAGCGAATAGTATAATTTGAGGGTGACTGGTTTCGGACTCAACAGGCAGAGCTGGATTGACCTTTGGATGTTCTGCCACATTTTCCAACAGGTAGTACTTGTACTGCTTGTCTTTACTGGCAATATTCACATAAGGAAGACTTAATAATAGAAGGCAAAAGTATCTGAGAGGGCAAACTCCTACAGTACGCAGTGATCTAAAAGTAATTACAGCTCTTCCTCCAGCTAGTTCTACTTAGGGATTGCCATTTCCTCTGTCTCTCCTGGCTTCTAAGCTATTACAGATATATAACAATCTGCAAATGAGGAGGAAAAGTATAAAAAGGAGAAAAAACCTGCAGACACAAACCTATTTTAGCAGAATCTTGCTTTGACTGTTAACACACCACTTGTAGCTCTGTCAAATTCCAATGTAGTGGTCTTGTCTCTTCATGGTACTTGAAATAGACCCAAATTAATCATTGTCTCCCTCACACTGGATGAGTGAAAGAAATGAGCATACTTTTTCAACAAGCATGATTTTACTGGGTTATTTTTCAACTTTTTTTCAACCCTTTTCAATTTTTCAACCTTTATCAGAAAGTCTGCATCTAAATAAACCTTCACAGTTTTAACCTAAAATAGAAAATGCTGGTGCTCTTTATATTGATTGTTTCTCCAAATTTAAATATGTGGTAATTGACATAAATAGAAATAATTTACAGAAGCAGCTGTAAATGAGAGGTCATTTTGCAAACTCTTTGTGTTTCTCTACAGCCTAATAATAAGCAGGGCTCCAGAAGTGTGCACAGAACCAAAAATGGATCAACTGTGCCATAAAAATAATAGTTCACTGCCCCAGGTGGCTAATCCTTGGAAGGATCATGAGGGTGCAACAAGCAATCAGAATTACTGAGCCACTAAGTTATTGTGCAGTTTTAAAAACTCAACATACATTAGTATAATTTATGTGGTGTTTTAAAGGCATTCTATACACTTAGAGTGTGCAGGCATGGTGTCCTCAGCAAGGATCATGCAATTCTGAAAACCAAAATGCTCTCAGGCCAATTGAGAAGGATGTGTTGCTTTTTTTTTCTTTTGAGCTTTTCCACTCAACAGAAATTTTCTTCTGAGTTTATCTTCTATGTAATATTGAATTTTTCCATCAAATCTTTATCAGCAGAAACAATTTTAAAAAATACCACAAAGCCTTCATTAAAAACATGCAAATGTCTGTTTCTCCCTTCTGCTATTAAGTTCTTATGACTTAGACTTAATATATTATTTTATTAAATAAGAATAAAACCAACCTGATGCTCACCCAGCCATCTGGCATAGACAATAAACTGCAGTTAGAAAGGTCATAGAGACTCTGGGGCTTGAGCACAGAACATTCATTCCATGAAATATGTAAAAAATTACAAGCATCTATGTAATGCAAAATTTTTTCAAATTATGTACCAAGACCTAAGATTTTATCAGCTACCAAAGGTATGCACTACCCTCCTGCACCACCACTATACTGCTGGATTTAATCTGGCTGTAGTAGCTCAATGTATTCTTTCTCTCTGTTAAGGTAAATGCAGAGACAGTACTCAGAACAATAACCTGAAGAAATTCTCTTAGGTCTGTAAACATAAGAAAACTTTTTGTGCACATTTCACACTAATACGTGTAATAATATATTATTACTATTAATATAGCCAGCAGATTATTTCAACCATTCATTGTATAAAATATAACATTATCTTTCAAAGATAGGAAATAAACTAACATCAATATAGCAACCCTAAGACAAGCTATTTTGGACAGAGGGGAACAATACCTGAAGCCTTACTAAATCCAATTGATTGAAAAACTTACCAAATACATATTGTTTGAATAGGCATAATGTTCTATATGCGTGTATTTATGTGAAATATAATTTGAACTCTGCTTGTCTTTAGAATTATCTGCCCTCCAATGTGAGAAATATATTTTTGAAGTTCTTTGATGTCCTTTAGGAAAAGATAAATCCTCAAGTCTGTTTTCACCCACACACCATGCACTACAAAGTGGGCACCTGATCAAATTCAACCATATGAAAGAGATCGAAGTCCTAAGCCCCATTTAACATCTGTTTTGAGGGCTCTGATTTCCTCGAACAGGATCACATGTGCTGATCTCCTGTGCAGACCTTGCTTTATGAGGTTGAGAAAAAGCCAAATGTCAGTTGATGAAAGTCAGTGATGCCGGTGGAATGATATCTGTTTATATCAGTTGAAAAGCTGGATCTCAGAAGTCTGACCTTTTACAATAGAAAGTTGATCCTTAAAATACTGCAGGTCTGTATTAGAAAAAGCATTTTAAGAAGCTGTTTGGCTCTTAATGGGTTTTACATTTGCTATTTAAATATTCTCTACTCTAAATGTGGGTTCCTGGAAAGAACATGAGATTTCTTATATAATTTTCACAATAATTGGAACACCAGTAATTCTATGCTTTCAGGAAACAGCAATGATCTGACTCAAGCCAGTTTCCCATTTCACATCTCCATCATTACACCTCCTCTGGCTCCCCTTTTGTGCACTATAGCCTTGGCTATAATAGTAGAATCTATCACAGCTTGCCAAAAAATGAGTGTGTTTTCTATTAACAATGTAAGATGAAATGACATATTTATTGTTTTGTTTAACACTTTCAGGGAAAGACTGTTTTGAACTAGACAAGATTCTCCCTTTTTCCTCTCATTTTCCCCCTGTAAGAAAATGAGAGAGAAGCAATAATTCACTTTTTCACCTTTTACAAAACCAGTACTTTTATGGGGTTTACCTCTCCTTTCTCCCAAAAAGAAAAGTAAAATAATGAACTTTAGGCAAATGAAAAAATTCTGTGGAAAGCTGTTTTAGATATGAAAATATTAATCCTGACCAAAATTTTGAAATATTTTCAGAAAGTTTGCTCAGTTGATAGCAAACTGCATTAATTCCATTGATTTGCATGTGGGTACAGCCTCTATTGTTCCTACGTACTCTTTCAGTTTGAAACATAAAAATATTTCTGTTTTTCTTGTAAAGCGGTTTGCTATTTTTATACACTTGACATACATTTTAGTATGTTCCCACCCCTCTCTCTGACTATCCAGGAATAATACTGATTCTGAACCAGTTATTGTAGAATCTTAAATATTTTTAATTACAGACCAATGTAAGTGGAAAATTTGAGGGGAGAGTCTCATAACTCCTTCCTCCTGCCTTGGTTTGTAAATGGTAATTTTTAAAGTAGGTTATTAATATTTTATGTCTTTACTAAACTAATTTCTCAACTGTTTTAAATGTTTTGAAGCTAGAACTTGAAATTCAGTGATGGGAATTGCCATAGTTTTATTTTCTTTCTAAAAGAAGGTCCAAATCCTTTGGGTTTCCTAGTTAAGAAAAGTTGTTGAATGGTAAATTTCTCATTAACAACAAATACAGTACATTAAGGCCTTCAATATTCCACCTGTCTAAGCACAAGAAACATTTGATGATACGTTGTACATAAGTCAGCTAGCCAATGATATAGTTTAAAGCCTGGGAATCCAATTATAGCCTTTGCTAGATACAATTAGTGACACTTATTTTTTTTTTTTTAAGCCAGGGCTTTGAGGAGCCCAGAAAAGAATCTGTTTTCTTTCTCTTTTTTTTGTCTTTCCTTTTAAAAGGTGGTCAAAGGTAAGATCTGGTTTATACATGGCCAGAGAGCAGCCTAAAGGGGAAAAGTGTCCCGTTTCTGACGTTCCTTTCCCACCCTTGAAAGAAGAGGAAGAGCACATTAGACTGTGCAGCATATTTTGCAACACAGTTCCTTGTTACCAAGACCCAAGTTACCAGCAGATAGATGCTAGCGTGCATCCCACCTCCTGAGGGATGGCCATAGATGAAATTTGGTAGCAGAGCTTCAGGCAAAGTAATCATCAGCAAGGCAGGGCACTAACTGAGGGTGTTAAACACCTTGTGATCATATTTATTAATCAAACAGAACTAGCATAAATTGGATTTAAAGTCTTCATATTGTCTTGTGGTGGACCCACATCCCACTTCTCTTACACAAGCGCTGGGGACTGTCCTGTGCATAACAAGCTCAACTCCAAATCAGAAATCTTGTACTATTTTCCTGACCACAGTAGTACAGCAACTCAAATAAGCAGTTCCTCTCTGTTCACAGGTCCTCTGTGGCTTTCACTGCGTGACATGTCAGTGGAGGCTGCACTCACGGTATGTGCAAGCCCACAAAGCAGCCACAGCAATGTTCCTTCAAGCTTTGGAGGAGAAGCTCCTTCACAAGAGCTTCATGAGGTTGCTCTACACAGGACTGGCATGAGGGTTTACATTTATGCTGCTGTTTATACAAAAATGTAAATATTTAAGTTTTGTAGACATGCATGAAAAATGCCATGGGTTTTGTGCTTCATTCTCTACTGATACAGGCAGAAGTCACAGAACTGGAGATAACATGCAAAGAAGAGCTGTATTGAATAGAACTTTGTGTCACTTATTAATGAGTCTTTTAACTCGGTGTTTTCTGTTGAGACTGCTAACATTAGCTAAATTTTGAAGTGAGGGACACTGTTAGGATAATCTAGCTTGATTTTCTGTTGAGTCATAGACTGTAGACTCTGGCTTAGTAACACCTTTGCCAAAACCACAGTGTTTCCTTGCACTAATGTTTACTCATTTAGCATTCTAAGTAGTGCCTCTATAGCTACAGAAAATGACCCAGCAAGAAGAACAGGAAGCTAAACAAAATTTACTTTGCCGTTTTTCTCTCTGTTATCGCCATTGCATCTCACCTTTTTTGAAACCACTGATAGATAATGTTCTCAAAAATGCACTTAAAATTGGAAATTACTATTTATAATGTGGGCAATAGAGTTAGAGGGCAGATTGATTTTTCTGAAGGTCACAGTATTTATGAATAAACCACAGAATGAGCCAATGTTTTCCATAATGTGTCTTGACACACAATGCTATTTCTTGGTATAAATACAAGGCAGACTTTTTTCTGTGTTTTAAGATCAAGCAGAATTCCTGTCATTCAAAATAGCTCAAACCAGGAACAATAGCCACTCAACATAGTCAAAGTCCTTTTATGAGTCACGATGACAAAACAAGTACCTTTGTGAGCAGCAAGGGCAGACTCCATTCATCACAGATAACAGGTTATCTGAATCTTCCACCCTTATAATACAGGCTGGTTCATTTTCAGTAGCAGACTACACATTAATCTTCATTCCTTCAGGCAGTGTACATTTTAATAACTCTTAAACGGAAATCTGACAATACGAGTCACAGCTATACATACACCTATATCCATAAAACCCAACCTATTAGAAATTAGAATCTTCGTTCTGACAATTGAACATTTTTTTTTCTATTTCCAGTTGTGGCTTTTTGCGTGATTTCTGCATGACCACCCTTTCATGAACTGCAAACTTTTTTGTGAGATAAGGTTTGTAAAAATGTGTATATACACACAAAACAGCTAAAAACATTCCCTTTTCACAGTGGTGGAATACTGCATAACATAATTTCAGTAATAGAATAATAATGTCATAAAAATTACAATTATGCAAGCAAGTGAATATGATTTAGTGTGGCATCCAGGCTTTCCAATTTCACCACCCATTCCAAACACAATTTTTTATTTTTTCAAAAAAAGTGTGTTGCAATGGCAAACAGCACCAGTGATGGTTTTTTATCCATCTTGAAAGCTGTAGCTGTAGTTTAAAAAAAGACTAACTGATCAGACACTGTCACTTCCACAGACTTTTCAAAGGCCTTCCTGTTTCTAAAATTTTAGCAAACTTCCTAAAAGATGTACTAAACCTTAAGCATTTTCAGTCTCCATTTGAGACTGTGTCCTCTGATGCAATTGCATCTTTTGATATAAGTGGCAGTTTCACATTTTAAAATATGATTTTATTCACTCTCTATTGGGAGGTGATATAACACAATAGGTATAGAAATCCTAAAAGACAGATTTAATAGATCTAGGATCTCTTATCACATCCCTTTTCAGTTCTTAGTTGACAAATGGCTTTCAGATAAGCTCTCCTGAGGAGATAAGCCAGAATCTTTTTACTGGTTCCATTGCCCTTTTCATAAAGGTTCTTTTAGCTAATTTTCTTTACTATGTGCTTTTTTACCTCTGAACAGATTATTAAGCCTTTACATTAATAAGAACTCTGTATCACTTCAAATTTCAGGTAGTCCAAAGAGCTTCAAATTTTCCTTTTTTCTTTTTTTTAAATTCTAAGAGAAGTCATTATTTCCAAATATTTTTAATTGAACTTATTAGGTATATCAAGTGACATTTTTCACATTATCTCGTTGGCCATATTACATAAGACACAATTACCGGTATCCACTACAACACATGCTGTATCATCATATGCTTAGTTTCTATTTTCATCTTTTTAAGGGGGGTCTTGGGGAGGAGTGTTATAAGTCGCTTAAAGAATCATCATCAAAGATGTTGGTAAAAGTGATTTTTTATTATGAACTTGTAAAAGTGTGACAAAGTTCAATGTCAAGGTTCACTTTATTACTTACTATGTGGGAGAAATATATAAAGGTAAATTGTCTGGTAAATAGCTGGGTTGTAATGATTTTACACAGATACTGTGAATGAAAAGGGTAAGGGAGGCCCTCCCATTGAGTCATGAGGTTCAGAATGGATCCCCTTGCTCTCAACTTCTCAGAGAGGAATATAAGTGCAACTAGATTCAATCTTCGTCCCCAACTTGGTCAATGGTGTATGACTAAGGATTTCAGTGGTATTGATTTAACATGATATTATGGGTCATATATAACTTTAAAGTAGTAGCAATTTAAAATTCGTTAACACTTACATCATAAGTTCAGGCTGTATAATTATATAGCAACACAATCAGTAAATAATCAATAATAGTCTATAATCTATACAACAATTTAGATAAGGATTCAGCCAAGTTCTCTAAGCAAGTCACACATACACACAGCTATATACAGATATAGAGGTTAACCTACGATTAATGATTCCTTTTCTGCAGATTGTAGTAAATTTTGGTACCCAGTGACATTTAGGATTTTACAAAATCCAATTACAGTGAATTACTCATGTCTCCCTTCATCAGCATTTGCAAATGGACAGTCTTTCCCTTCATCAGCTTTACTAGGAGACAGTCAGAGCCTGGCCTGAGAGGTGTCCCACCCCAGGGGGAGATGCTGAGATGCAGCCTGCTGTGATCCTGGAGAGTTCTACGGGTGTCCTTTTTATAGGGTAAAGTGGTTGGCTTCTAGTCAGATCACATGAGATGGAAAGGTAGGCATGAGACTCTTTGTGTCCACAACTCTCTTGGTTACTTGATAAATTAGTTTTGAAAAAGCCACCTCTTATTTATGAGTAAGTTAATCACATGATTGATGTTGCAAACTGCACTGTACTGATGTTCACTGTATCGTTCTGCTCTGTTGTTGGTGTTCAGAACAGATTGAAACTAGACAAGCTCTTGGCCTGGCTACAGCTCAAACCTCCTCAGGAGCCTGCACCAGACCACTGCCAGTTTGGTCAAGGGGCTGAGCACAATCATCACACTTGGTTGGGGTCTCTCTTAGGATCACTATTTATAGGATTGCAAAATTATTGCCTTTGGTCATTATTCTTTTCTGAATTTGGGCACAATTTTGTAGGGTATTTCTGGCTTCTTCCAGAACTGGCTACAATCTAGGCAGCAGAAGTTTCCCAGTCAACAGGCCTTTCAGGTTCAGTTACAGAACACCTGGTTATCCTAACTTGTTGTCAGGGTTCAGGAATCTCGGTTATGGTTAAGAAGTGCCTAATTGTCCCAACTCACCATAACCAGGACAAGAAGGGACGCAATGTCTAAACTCACTGCAATTATAGCCAAAACAAGAACACAGTGTTGGCCGGTCTTGACATTGCAACATGGCCAAAGGGGCTGCACCACCACAGAATGAAATGTACCATGTGCTTCCTCACACAGTCTCCAGGGCATCTCAGGAAAGGCTGTGAAATGTTAACTTCATGCAGCTTTATTTTAACACAGTTTCTTCTATGTAATGCACTGTTTCTTACATATCTGCTTATCACATTTGATTTGGGAATTCCTATTAGTGCTTTATCCCCTGCTATACATGTTTATTGGGTGCAGGTACCCCACAGCTGGTGGGGATTCTTCAGGGGTCTCTGTGAGGAGAGGCTGGGGTTGTTTGGAGACAAAACCAGACAGTTTCAGACAGCTCCAGTGGCCCCACAACTGAGCCTAGGAGAAGGAAGCGGGGAGGAAAAGTGTTGTTGTAATGCCTGTCTTTCTCAATACCCAAAATCCATTTTAATCTGAAATAAAGTTTCCCCAAGTCAAGTCTCTTTTTCCCATCACAGTAATTGGTATATGAGCTCCCTGTTTCATCCCATGAGTGCTTTTCTCCCCCACACCACTGAGGAGGGTGAGTGAGCAGCTGGGTGGGCATCTGGCCCTCAGCCAAGGCTACTCCACCACAACATGCTATTGAATAGTTCTCCCCACAGACTGTAACTGTTACTCTATCAGAGGTGGCAGCAGCAGATCTGGGAGAGATGGTTAAAGGTGGCTCCAGTGCACAGCATGTGTTTGGGAAATTGTTTTCCATGTGCTGAAAAGTTTATTCTCAACATGGAAGCTGAAGGAGCCCCTGGGCCACAAGTCTGTTCTGCTGTCGTGAAGCCCCATGGGTTATCTGTTTTTCTAGCAAGGCTACTTTTAAGCACCACAAATAGTCCCTTTGCCCTCCTCTTTCTCAGCCCTCCATAGGATGCAGGCTTGGCAGCCTGTGCTCTATATTTAGCATCTGCCTCTCGGGAGATGTCTAATACCCTATTCACTGCCACACAGACCTACTTGCTATATGCAGTAAAAGATCATTAATAAACCACTGTCCATTCCCCTTGGAAGACAGCAATTTCTTACCCTGCAGATATGCATATATCTTTGCTTTCCAAGAGAAAAAGTCTCTGACATATACATACGTACTCACTTTCATTGGTATGTAAAGAGACAGATACATAAAAATGCTGCTCATTTCTGTTTCTTCTTAAGAAAGGCAGTTCCCTCCAGTTTTTAGCTCAGTTAAAAAAAAAAAAAAAAGAGATCTGATTGTGTTTAGCGGTAAAGTTTGGAAGGAACTTTGTAAGCCTACTAATTAAACAGAGTTGGTGTGGCTGAATAAGTAGGTTGCAATAGTGTGAGAAAACGTGATCAGCATCCTTTCAAAAGTTTACATAAATATTACAGAATTGGAGGCATCACTCTGTTTATCCCTGAAGGGAAAAAGAGAAAATTCATACCTCCATCCGAACAGTTCTTTACTCTTTCTACAGAAGTTTATTCCATTACTTTTGACTGTATATACAAAACACAGGAAAAGAGACAGGAAGTAATTAAAATAAATTGAACGACTTGCATCAAGAAACAAGTATCCAAAGGGGGTACCTGAACTGTCTATTAAAGAAGAGCTATTCATAATATAACTGTCCTCACTGGTTCTTCCATCTGCCATATGTCCTTTAAAAAAAAAAGGGGAGGGGGGGGGGGAATAATTTTGTTTCCAAGGAATCCTCAGCTTTATTCCCATTTCCTGATAAATACATATACAATACATTTTAACATTCTT
>JANHFX010027802.1:19634-90088 GCA_027560015.1 Chloroceryle amazona
GTCTGCAGCCAGTCACATGCAGAGAGAGGATGGTGTGGGTGTGGCTTACTCAGGCGATATAATTTTGTTTCCAAGGAATCCTCAGCTTTATTCCCATTTCCTGATAAATACATATGCAATGACTTTTAATATTCTTCTATTAAAATACATAGCTTATATGATTTTAACTAAGATAGGGAAATTCTTCCCATTGTCCTCTTCCTCCAATAAATTACAGGCACTGCATAATTCTACATTTAGACATAAGGTTTTAGACTAACTTCCTTCATCACTTACAATTTTAAACAAACCCATTAGAAAAAAAAAATATCACCCAGCTTGAGCCTGTTCTTTTTCCAGCTCTGGCCATTCTTTATAAGAATCATAGAATCACCTAGGTTGGAAAAGCCCTTCAAGATCACCGAGTACAACCATTAACGTTATTCCACCCATGTCCTCTGCTAAACCATGCCCCTAAGCACCATAACTACACAACTATTAAACACAGCCAGGAATGGAGATTCAACCACTTCCCTGGGCAGCATGTTCCAATGCTTGATAACCCTTTCAGTGAAAAAATATCCAAGCTAAACCTCTCCTGGTGCAATCTGAGGCCATTTCCTCTTATCCTATCCCTTGTTACTTGGGAGAAGAATGATCTGTTGGATACATATATTGTTTAACATCATTTAGGTTATTCATGCAGTCCAGAAATTATGTTGCTTCGTAGGAATTTTAATTCTTGGTGGGGCTTTTTTGTGTGTGTCCAAATGAAAGTCTTACAAGACTTCAAAGAACAAAAGATATGCATATTTCTTTCATTCTGGCTTATTTGAGAGAATATGAAGCATTCTTTTCCAAGGGGCATCAGAGAACTTCAGTACAATGATTGTTGTGTTCCCAGTTAAAGAGACCTCATTAAATCATGGCTTAGAGACTAGATAATGGGGGAATGTAAATGACTGAACTTTACAGATTTAGTCTGCCCTGTATGGAAATGAAACTTCTGCACTCCTTGCAGTTTTTCTCCCCTGAATAAAGCAAGTACATTATTAATCTGAAGGAGATCCTGGGGCAGTTTCTTTACTAGCTTTGGTACCTTGATCAAGAAGTTAGATAAAACGTACCAAAGGACCTTATGACCAAAACATTATTCTCAGGGCTATTTGTATCCTATCAAAGAATTGTAATTTTAAAATGTATTTCAGCAAAGAAAGCTGCTCTTTTTAAGAGAGTCACTTAAACTACCAGTTCCACTGCGATTAAATTGCACCTTTTCATTAATAAATGCTGTCACATAAGGCTCTCACGCAATGATCTCAGCTTCAGCCCAATTATCCATATAAGCAACCTTGCACCAGTTTGAGTAACTGGGTCAAAATCTGGCTTCACATTTGTGAGCACTCTTGGATTATGAATTTCAAGTACATGTAAGGAATGAAAACCTAATCCATGAAAAGAATTCAAATGCACGAGTGCCCTGTTCAGCTGCATCATCTTTTCCAAATTAGGGTCATACCTTCTGGTCTTGAAGAGCACTAAATATCCTTTTGCAGGTTCTGATCATTAAATATTAGGCATTCCTAAAGACATATCTGAAATGCCAACTACACTGAGGGACAATTACAGTGTCACTCCTTGCACTGGGCTGTGCTATATTGTACAGTGGGACTAAGGGAAGAGCTACCCTTGTTTTGCATGGAGCTTTAGCCTCACAGGCAGTTAGTTATTCAGGTCCTCATCTAAGTACTACATCCCCCTAACCTCCCCCCCCCCCCCAATTATGGAAAGTATTAATTCCCTCCATAATAACATATAGACAGAACATATTTAGTATCAATCACTTATTTTAGAAGAGCCTCAAGCTAGCGCTTCATTCAGTAGCACTACAAACATGAGATATCAAGCAAGTAAACTCTATCACTACGTTTTCTTATCAATAGGTTACAGTAATAGTAGAAGGTGTTTAATACTGTACATAAAATAATTGTATATACCCATAAATATTCCTATCAGAGTTCACATTTACATTCATCCCCTTCTATTCCAGCCATCTTACAACAAGAAGTTCCTGATCACTAGTTTGCTTTCTGTCAAGTATTTTGCAGTTTGCAAATGATCTCATGAGGCCATTCACACAGTGTAGAAGACTGTGGGTCAGCAAGAAATTCCAGCAGTCAGTCTGGTCCTAGGACAGCATCTGTGACAGAGGAGAGTTTTACTGACGGGTTCCATCATCCACAATGTCAAGAATTTCACAGAGATACACAATCTGAAACTGTACTTGAATTTTAAAAAATTAAATAACCTACAAGTGAAGACTCCTCTAGATAAGAGAATGCAAAAAAAAAGGAGAATGAATAGAAAGCCCAAGTCAATGGGGAGAATTTGCAAAAGAGCTTGCTGAGCACAATTTCATAAACACAAAAAAGAAACACAGGCATCCCGAGAGCTTTCAGCATATATCGAAACAACATTTATAATTAGCCTCCAGTCACATTTACTCTGACATCTGGATTCATGAGGCTTAGGGCAGATTTCAGTAAATATGTTGTCCCTGCAACACAGAACTCATGCTCTGGGTTACATGTGTCATCATGTGCACAAAAATGTAGCATTACTTAAGAAACTGCATGAGAAGTTTTACAGATATGGAAAAAAAAAATAGGCAAGCACTAATACCAATTGAAGGTTCCCTTATTTTGGACAAAGAAGTCAATTGCTGGATCTTCAAAGTAGTCCTGGATTTTATTCAGCATCATCAAAATTTGGTGTTAAGAGAGGACAAAATGGATACCTGATGTGGCTGCATAAATACGTTCAGTCTGTGCCCTGAATGCTGAGATTTTTAGATTCTTACCTCTCAATTATTTTCCACAACAGAAAGCTCATATGTTTCTTTGTAAGAAATTCCAGATTCTCAGCAAGCTGATATATTAATAATGATATCACGTCATGACACTCACAGTTTCTCTGTGAGAGCTGCAACTCTGCAAACTGTAGAACTGCACAGAGCAGCACTTAAGCATGTATATATATAAATTGAATTTTTAGACTGTAGTTTTCTCCTGTTGCCACAGTTTGCAAGCATCATGCTGTAAAGGAAAGGTTATATAGTTCTATACATTCAGGCTTAGATTAGAATTCAGATAGGCTGTAGGTTGCACTTGATTTGCTTGAAAAACACCCAAAATATCACATTTCTCATCATCTTGTCAAGAATTCTGTGCTCATGTCAAAAGCAGATCTTTTTAAGGTTACCATTTAGAGGAGTAACAGCAACAGAAGTCAGAGGAATGTTCAATATCCTTACATTCTTATTTTTTTTTATTTTCCTAGGGAAGAAAAATTAATTCTGACTTACATTTCAGCATGGTGATTTTATTTCACAAGTTTATTTATTATTGTCTATGTCTAAGTGGTGTAATTTTATGTCAAATAATAAAATACATGTAAACATTTCAAGATCTAAAAGTTCAGCTGTCCCTTACTGCAGATTTATCATCACTGTTTTTATGTCACTTGTCACAGATTTCTGAATTGACAGTTGTCAGAATGCTTTAAACTCTCTAAATTCTTACACTAATACCGTATTCCCCAACTGAAAATTTTATATCCAATTGTGACACAAACTCTGAGGAGAAAAATTATTTACCATTTATTCTAAATATTATTAGTATGAGTCATGACGTAGAACATATTAATCCTAGTGCCTTCTGGATGGCACGGCTCTCTATCCCACACAATACTGCATCTCTCATCCCAAAGATCTGACCTTTTAAAAAGTGATTCCCTTGTCATCATTTTCAGTAGAAGAGATGGGTTTTTATAAGGCAGCTTAAGGCCTTTCTGAACCTTCACTGCCAAGTTTAACTTAAAAAAATAAATTATTTCTTACACATCTCCTCAAGGAGTTTATGCTTCTCCTGGGCTTCCAATGACTGTGTCATTTAAAATGAAAAATGAGGTGAGGCTCAGCGTAGCTTTTTTGGCAAGGAAAAAAGCAGGCTCCAGTCTTTCAGTGCTACTGTTTACCACAAGAACAGCACCAAGATATTGAGAAATAAATTTTTAAAAGACAAGATCTTGGAACAAATCAACAAGCTGGGAACTGGCTGAAGAAGTTTCTGTAGCCAGATCCTTCACCTATTCTGTTAACATTTTCAGAAAACATTTTCTCCAGGGATGGTCAGTGGAAATCCACGAGAACCAACAGGTCAAGAAGAGAAGGAAGGGTAACAAATCCAATGCCAGGCAATTTAAACTACTGGCCAAGAAGGATGAGGAATAAAAATTTAAGGAGATTAAACTCAATTCCTTCTCTCCTTAGAGGTGCTGGCAAAATTGCATGTGTCTCTGCATTTCCAGCAAGTAGGCTGCAGGACTGCCAGGTGTTCAGGGGCTTCAGACAAATGGTCAATGCTGGTCACTTTACACATCAGCATCGAGTCAAGCACTTCTCACTGAAAAGGCTCTTGGGATGTTTTCTGATGGACAGACCAACACAGGCAACCTCATTAAGAATAACTCAATCACCTTAGCCAAGATATTCCCTCATACATTCCCTCATTAAGAATAACTCAATAATAACCTTAGCTGAGATATTCCCTCTTACAAGGTAAACAAGGCCTTGACAGAGTTTGGCAAAGAGCTAACAAAAAGAGTCCTACATTGTCATGCAGTCCCAGTAGGTCTATCATTACAACCACTGATGGGGGATAACGGCCTAGCTTGTTGTGACAAGAAATGCACCTAAATTAGAGCACTTTGGGAGAAAGGGTGAGATGTTTGCTACTATATTCTTGTGCTATCCCAGGGGATGGAGATCTGCTAAGCTAGTGCATCAAACGGCTGAAGGAGAGAGTCTTGAGAAGACAAGATGGTCCTGTTTCAGTTAAACCAATAAAGACAAGCAGCTCTTACATAATTCTTGAAGGCCAGAGTGTCTGAACAGAAACCTTTGCCTAATTAATGGCAAAATTAATATTAAAATGTACACCCCTAAGTATGTTAAGAGCCTAATAGAATAAATTCTAAACATACATGACTATGTTACTCAACTGTCCACCCAAATCATGTTAAACATACACCACCTAGAAGGCAGGGACAGATAGGATTAGGGTATAAAAATCACCAGAGGAAGGAGACTTAAAGTCTAGCAGAGATGGTCAATGGGCTGTGCTCCTCTTCCTCCACCCAAGGCAGGGATGCCTTCTTGGTAAGAACTGCACCTTCAATATGCAGTGTACCTTTTCTAGCATTACTATTATACATTAGCACCATTACAAAGGTTTGCACCTCTGTCTGCATCAGATGTTACCTGGGAATTACTAACTCAAGCTCAATTATGCTTCTTGGGTTTTTTTGCAGTTAGTGAATTTATCAATGGCAATTCTGAACCTACAGTATCTGTCCCTTTAATAAATCAAACCCATCTGTTTTAGCTTTCAAACTGTCCTTAGCAGGGCTCTGAGACAGACAGAAACTGTCTTAATGCAAGCTCTTAGCTTGCCTCTGAGGCAGAACTCTTAAATCTGCTTTTTGACTTTGTAAAACTGCTCATTGCAAGCCCTTGGGGCTCTGGCAGGCAAACATCTCTCTCACACCCTTAATGCAACAACCACATATATGCCAATATACAGAAAATCACACGTGGGTGCACATGCATTCACTGTATATTCCAAGACCTCAGCTCTTCATGGGTCACAAAGATATAATTTGTTGTTTTCTAGCAGATATTAAAATATAAACCCACTGAAGAGGAAAAAAAATCAGAATGAAAAACTCTTGTTGCAGATTTCACTTTTTCTGTGAATAAGGTCTAAGATTTAAATGAAACGTATTTCATGCCCTGAGAGATTCTACTGGAGATGAAGCTCTCTGAACCTGTGTCGTTGAAACAGAAGCTTATTTTCCCTTCAGGAATTATGAATTTCTTTGTCTCTTTGAGTCCAATTGAGCAAAATGGTAGAGTTATGCCCCCCAAGTGAAATTATCCCCACTATACAAAGTTAAAATTAGACACAAATTTGTTCTATTCATGACACCCAATCAATGGCATTAGTGTTTGGCAGCATCTAATAAAAAATACCCAAAAAACTAACCTCACTAGTAAAAACTGAAATTATTATTTTTTTTAAATCAAGCTATTTTAAATTAAAACTAAACTAAATGTTACATTATTTTGCACTATACACCTTTTAATAAATATATACAATTCTAGAGGATTTAAATACATAAAAGCTAGGCAGTTGGTATTGAAAATTTTTATTAACTGTAAAGACAGTGCCTCAGCACTAACTCAACTTTTTTTGTTTGTTTTTGTTTGTTTGTTTGTTTGGTTTTTGTTTGTGTTTTTTTTCTGTTTGTTGTTGTTGTTGTTGTTTGTTTGTTCGGGTTTTTTTGTTTGTTTGTTGTTGTTGGGTTTTTTGTGTGTGTTTGGTTTTGTTTTTTTTTTTAAATAACATTTAGTCATTAGGCTTTTGGAGTTTTCTCATAGAATCATTAAGGTTGAAAAAGACCTCTAAGATCAAGTCCAGCCATCTACCCAACATTATCATGACCACTACACCATGTCCTGAAGTGCCATGTCTGCATGTTTTTTGAACATCTCCAGGGATGGTGACTCCACCACCTCCCTGCACAGCCTGTTCCAGTGCCTCACCACTCTCAATATAGAATTTTTTCCTAATGTCCAATCTAAAACTCCCCTGGCACAACTTAAGCCCACTACCTCTCAGCCTATTGCTTGTGAGAAGAGTCCACACCCACCTCACTACAAGCTCCTTTCAGGCAGTTGTAGAGAGCAATAAGGTCTTCCCTCAGCCTCCTCTTCTCCAAACTAAACAGTCTCAATTCCCTTAGCCACTCCTCATAAGACATGTTCTTCAATCCCCTCACCAGGTTCACTGCCCTTCTCTCAAAACAATCCAGTACCTCAGTGTCTTTCCTGTACTGTGGTGCCCAAAACTTTCCTATACTGTGATGCCCAAAACTGAACACAGTACACTGGTGTGGCCTCACCACTGCCAAGCACAGGGGCATGATCACTTCCCTTCTGCTGGACACATTACTTCTTATACAGGCCAGGATACTGCTGGCCTTCTTGGCCACCTGGGCACACTGCTGGCTCATGTTCAGCCAGCTCTCCACCAGCACCCCCAGATCCTTTACTGTCAGGCAGCTTTCCAACCACTCCTCCCCCAGCCTGTAGCATTGCCTGGGGTTGTTGTGACCAAGTACAGGACCAGGCACTTGGCCTCATTGAACTACATACAATTGACCTCAGCCCACTGATCCAACCTGTCCAGATATCTCTGCAGAGCCTTCCTACCCTTGAGCAGATGAACACTCCCTCTTAGTTTGGTGTCATCCACACATCATCTCATTGTACTAGTGCTGAAAAGAAAGTAGACAGGAAAATATAGTACATATTTCCACATCAGGAATAATCAAATTTAAGGGCTACACTGCACATTTAAGCACCTAAAATCAGGAAATACAAATGTGCTCACTGGCTCTGCAATCCTAATGCAGCCACTGGGATCCATATACATGTTTCCACTAGTCTTTAACTGGAAGCATAGAGGATGGGTGCTAGAAATGAACAGAACTGTGCTGTGAAGAGGGCTGTTGCCTACATAACTCCTGGCAGCATGTTGGCCTGGACACTACATCCCTACCCTTGTTTTATTTGTAATCTTCATGGGTGCATTTCATCCATAGCACAGCTGGCTGCAGCACTAAGAGGTTGCCAAACTGAAATCCAGACCAATGCTTTTTTACCTTTAAGTTTCTCAAAGCCTCAGCATTATCCATCTAAATAGCTATTGAGCAAATACGCACTGAAGAGTTTTGCCAGAAAAGGGTTTTATAACAGCTTGTATTTCCATTCTCTGTCTCTAAGGGCACTTCCCTGTCCCTCACACCAGTGGCCTGGCAAAGGCTGCAAGGGAGACACAGTTTGCTTTACCATCCCCCAACCAGGCACCTCCACTGACTGACCTCATCATCTTGAACTTTCAGGAAGCAAGAGGTAAATCTGCCCAGCATATTTCTACTTTCTGGCTCTAGTGCTGTTCTAATTTCAGGATTTCTCATCTGAGCTAGAAGAGCTAGACACCAGAAGAGAAGGTGCCATCTCAGTCCTCAAATCCAATTCCTTTAATATGTTATCAAATCCACATTTTATAAGCAATTAGATTTATTTTTTTTTAAGTCTTTCTTATCATTCTCTTCTCCTGTTTTGTGAGAAGGAACTTAACTAAGGGAGACTTAACCAGATATGGGAATGACAAGATCATGTGGCTAAAGAAAGTTGACTGACACATGGTAGCTTATAACTGTATAAAAGAAAAAAGAGAACAGTGATATAACAGTCATATACCATCCTCCCAAACTACCTAGTGCTGCAGAAGACCCGACTCCTTTTTTTTTCTTTAATGGTTGCTCGGTATCCTAGGAACATATACTTTTAAGTTAACTAAGGAAAAACAGGTTGCCCAGAGAGGTTATAGATGCCCCATCCTTGGAAACATTCAAGGTCATATTGGATGGGACTCTGAGCAACCTGATCTGGTTGAAGATGTCCCTGCTCATTGCAGGAGGGTTGGACTAGATGACCTTTAAAGATCCCTTCCAATCCAAACTGTTTTAGTTGGTTTTTTTTGTTTGTTAATATTAAAAAAAGGGATTGAATATATTTTTGCATTTTAAAAATTTGTACAGTTTTCACAAACATGGAAGAAAACAATTGATCAATATTTAGATTACATTGAGGCCAGGCAGCAACATTCACAATATTAAGTGTGCAATCTTAAGTAGAAAAAAATAAAGGCTTTTCACAAGAGTATTGTAGCATTGCTAACAGTGGTATAGGTATGTTTGTCAAACCAAATCTCTAGTGAGACCTCACAGAATTTTATCAAAGTACATGCTAAAGCAGCTTAAAGGTTTTCATGATTCCCCTTACTAGATTTGTAAAGACTTCCAAAGAAAAGATAAAACTGTAGAACATCTTTCATAAAAACTATGTGTGAAAAAAATATATAAATCAAATAAAAATAAAAATTATTCTTAGTAGAATTTTCCTGAAAAATTTGCCTTTCCACTTGGGCTATTTATACAAAAACATCTGTACATAAGACTTATCTGAAGAGAAATTGCATGGAAAGGGAAAAAATTGGGATATCAGATTTTCAGCTCAATATGTAAATATCAAAATAATTTGGTTTACATTTCCAGAACTGTTCCCCAATTTTATCTGGAGACAAAATAGAATGCAGCCTTATTTTATAAAGCTTTATAGCAGTTTTGCCCAGGACAACTCCAAATCGAGATTAGCTAACCTAAAGTTTTATGATCACCTCCTGATATAAACCTGACTATCAAATAGCAGTAGCTTGAATTTTTAAGTGCTCTTCTTTGCATTTACTTCACAATATCAATTGACTGAGAAGAGACCTTCCTGGGTTTCTAGCCCCAGCTATTTCAAGCCACTCCACCAGTTTCACAAATGACACACAGTTTTTAAAGATCCGCATGCCTTCTCATCATGTGAGACTTTTAGCAAAGCCAGTTCTCTGAAATCTTGTTGGCTATTTAAGACTAAACGTGATACTGAGTGTTGTCACTAGAGATTATAGGAAGCCTGTTTCCTTAATAACATGTCTGAAAATGGGACACGCAGACATTGCACAGAACCAGCCAAAAGAAACAATCATACTTAGAGAAAAAAAAAATGTTGCATTAGCCAATGTATATGCACCAGGAATCCAAGTGACAAAGCAGTACAAATAAGATAACACCAGTTAAAACACTTGAGTTGAACAGAAAGGTGAATAAGCAAGCTCAGACTGCAAGTGACTACAGACTCAAAAATAGTGTACGGAAGAATCAAGACAGCAAGAGATTTTGCTAGGCTAAAGGCTCTAGAAGAAAACACAGAATTATTCTTGTCCTCGTAAAAGGGCCAAGAAACAAGCATAAGCCAGGTAAAAAAGAAACCTCACCTAAGGAATGCTTAGAGTGGTCCTAATGAGCAATTAAAGAAGTTGACAGAAGAATAATATACACAAACAAATAATGTTGACAGTCCCTAATAAGGCAGAAATGCACATTCAGACTTGGATTCAATGGAAAAAGCAACCTTTCCAAAGTAGCAGAAAGACACGGGAAAGACAATATTATAGGGAATTAGTCAGTAGAGCAAGAAAAGAGATGGAGTTTTTTGCAATCTAAGAAAAAAAATAAACATACATCTATATAAGCCATGAAAGAAACTGCATCTTTGGCAAGAAAATAGGGATTCAATGAAAGAAAGTCCTAGCTGAGCCCACATTACAGAGGAAGCTAAACTATCCTGAGCATGTCAACTGTCATGTTCAGAATACTTTCTTCCTACTGTCCCAGACAAAGATGCAGAGCTCAAAATATGCTACCAGTGATGTAATTCTGGCTCAGTTTATCCTCTGAGGAACAAGGCTGTTAGGTGACATGATGGAAGTGTTGTTCTGCTGCTGCAAAAAGGCAAAGTCTAGAGATGTTTTCAACAGGCTGAAACTACCTCCTATATTTATTAGGATAGGGCATGAGTAAGAAGCTGATAATGGGCAAAACAAGTATTCAGGATACCATAACATGACACAGTGATCATTAAAATGAGAAAAATAGTAACAAATAACTAAAATTACTCTGAAAATCTCAGCTTTATCTTTCTGTCCTTATGCAGTGGGCCATCTTTTCCCTATGATCACCTCACTCTTTTTATCTCCAGTTCCCAGTATCTTCACCTTAGACAACTCTCTGCCCTGGTTCCATTATCTGGCCTTAATCACACTGCCTCTGCCACCTTTTTGTAGCCTGAGCTCACACCTTCTGTGTATCTCAGCTGAATCTCTTCCTCTTTAGGGTTAAGCAGTGGAAAGCATGGGAGAGGTGACGTATTAGCCCACAATTCCTGAAGCTGCTTCCAACTCATTTCAGACACAATTTTTTTTTAAAATCCTTTTCAGTCACTAGTGTGCAAAGCTGAACCACACATAGTCACACAAGAGCAGAAAGTTTGGGGTGGTATGATCATAAGGGCAAACACTGTCAAGTGAGCCAGGGTGTAATGAGAGCAGGCGACCTCTGGAGAAGTACGGTGCCCTGATGAAAATGTCTGTTCATCATACTCAGAAAGTCTTTTTCAGAGGCTTTTGACGCAGTTAAATGTGGGTTGTTTTTCATGGAGAGAGAACATCAGCAGGTAACGATTCACCACCTCAAGTGTTGGCACTAAAACATGGGAAGAAAGAAGGGGAAAACACTGCTCGTGGTTCTTAAAAATATTTGCAGCTTTATTCTTTCAATTGAGTTAAACATGACATTTCCCCCTAATCATCATCTTATAAATATCTGTGCCATGTTGGCCTGAAGCTTTCACAAAGAGTTACTGGATACAGACACCCAGACGCCCATACACGGCATGGAAAAAAAAATAAAAAATACTAATCTGAGGAGCTGACAGCTGATAAAATCCTGAAGCACCAAAAGAAGGTTATGGGAGAGAAATCAGGCAGTTCTGTTAGCTAAGGCTAGGCTGTGCCAGCCACAGCCACACAGATTATTCAGAGGACACCCACAACATGTTCCCTCTCAGAGTCTGACTGAATCTTTCCTGTTCTGTTATTCTGTGAAACAGAATTAAAATTCATTGAAGCTGAAAGGAGCCTTTTACTCTGTGTATGAGGGCAAACAACAATAACTGTGCAATTCATAAAAACCTTCTAGCGTGTACATACACATGCATGCCTTCACCGATAAATCCAAAACGGAGGCAAACATAGAAGAGGCATTAAGTTGTCTTTTCCAGGAGGGAGAGAAATCTGCGTGACAAGTTTATTGAAGCATTTTGCAGAAATCCAGGGTGCTATTCAACATGCACAGTAAGTTCTTATTAAAGGCCGCTGTTTTACCAGAAAGAGCAATTTTGGATGACAATGTTGTGTATTCATCATCAAACATTATCATTTTTTGGCAACCACCAAGGGATCCATCTGCCATTATTTTTTACAATGATATAAATAAGAATATTTAAGTAGATACACATTTTATATACAAAAATGTATCCATTTGAAGAATATAAGCCAGATAATCAAGATAAAGTGAAATAGAAATTTAAGCCAGAAAATAGACTGGGTTTAGGTGAAGTTTAGGGTAAACAGTATATTATCTGAATAAAAGTTAATTCCAATAACAGATTTAACATATTTGTCACTTCCTAATGAAGACGTAAAAAGTTCTACGGAAATTTTTTTGAAGCAAAATATGAAAGCACCTGCTGTCCAAAGGAGGCTTTGCCAAAAAGCAGTTCAATTTGAATAAGCTGCCATTGTGTTTGTTCTAATCGCGGTTTTAGTTCAGCTCCCAGTCTCTTCTATAGAATGGTTTCTTTGGCCTGGAGACACTGAAAGAGGAGAGAAATGATACATCATGGGAAATACCTGGGGAAGCTGTCTCCCAGTGGAAGAGGACACAGATTTCAAGGTGTAACTCCTCCAGATCATCCTCACAGTATTTTAAGATCAGCATTATTTTCCTGCTTTGCCAAAGTTGGTGTTTTCTATAAGAAAACCTTTTCAGGATTTCAGACTCTGAAACCTCCTTTGAGAAAAAAACAACCCCACATTTTCTGGCCTACTATTTAGCTTGCACTTTTATCATAAAATTGACACTAAAAGCAGCTGAGCACTTCCAAAGTTGGGCTGAGATCTATTGCTTTCAATCATTGGAAACTGTTCATGGATTACTTTCTTAGATCAGTTCATGGATCAGTCAACAGAGCATTAGCATATACACGTCGGTAATATAAGTTTCAGCTGACATGGAAAAATATGTTTCTCTGTGTTAGTCTGCTGCTGAGGAGGACCAGATACTTAACATGTAATCAGCTTCTCAAAATAGTTACTTAACTGTTGTCTGGGTGATGATTCAGCACTCCAAGGTATGCCTTGGAGTACTCCAAGGTATGCAACTGGGAGACAATAGATCCTTTCATAGCTTCTATTTTTCAAGAAAGCTACTACACAGATTCTTCAGTTTTAGCCCATATTCTCTCCAATAATCAGAATACAAAATTACAACTAAGACAAAGCGCAGTCTACAAGTACAGAACAGGTTCATCTACTCCCAAAAGCACAGTTGTGCAAAGGTGAAAGTTCAAAAAAATATAGGGATACTTTCCAGTCATTGAGGATGTACTCTCTGATTTTGTGCTTCGGGGCCTCAGCAGTTTATAAGCTTAGCATGAGGAGGATTACAAATTCGCTTCCTACGGCAGCATGTGTTTGCCAATTAACTGCATCTAGCTGTTCCAGAAGATATGTGCTGCCAAAATATTCAAAAGATCTCTTAATTTAGCAGGAGGATGTTTCTTCAGAGAAGACTGCAAAAACTGTAATTTTCAATACAATTAACAAATACCAGCCTTTGTACACAAAAACGTAATGCTCCCTGGTTGTATATATTATTGTTTGGTTCTAATCCATGTCCATTATCCAGCCTGTGTAGTGCATCTTCGTCAGGTGACAGTAGCGTTTAGACAGCTAGGCAAGTTCTTACCTTACTGGAAAAGTATCCTATCAACTGAGTAAAACAGTATCTTAGAGTGCAGCAGCACTGGTGAAGCCAGTGCTCTGCTAATATCTATTTGAGTTGTCAGAAAAGTTGGAGTATGGCTCCCCCAGAGAAACCGTTACATCTAGAACAATTTGCTATATGCTACTGATAGCACAGAGCAAGAAATACTTGGATGGAAATAATTTTTAAGTCCTGTTATCCAATTTCTAGTTGCACATTAGAACTAGACAGGAGTCAAGTGTTTTTCTTTTGACAGCTCTTCAAAATTTTATACTCTGAATGGTATTAAAAGATAATTTTATTTTACCTAGAGCATGTTACCAACATGTAACATGTTGTATGTTACATGTTACCAACATGTAACATACAACATCCTTGTTGTGCAAGCCAGGTTGTTTTCCTGTATAGATGGACTGTTATCCAGGAAATTCTTTCCAAGATGTCAAAGGTTCCCTGTTAATTTCATCCATTCAAAACCCTTGACTGAAATTACAATTTTTTCTTTTGTGGTTCAAGGAATGCTGCCATAGTGGCATGTACTGTCCTTACAAGAACAGCCACCATAGTGCAGTAGACTGAGCAGTGATAAACAGAAAGAAGTAAAAGGCAATGCAGGTACAGTTAAATTTGTCATTTTACTGAAAGGGACATTTGATGACATATTCAGCCCTACATAATAAACATGTTTAGACCACCATATTTACAGGTAACTAAACAGCATGAATATGTGGATGACTGAAAGCAGGAACATAACCTTTTTTAAAAGCATATTTGTGATCTTTAAGTAAAAAAAAAAAGAAAAGTTACCTACAAACATACTAGCTCCTAGGTCTGGAAAAATGAACTATGAACAATGAAATAGAAAAAAATAACAAAAAAAATATATATTTGTGAAAAAAAACCCTACTTAATCATTAAGTTTTAATTCTTCTAATTTATTTTCAAGCCTACAAGTATCATTTATTCTTTTACCAAAAAAAAAGTTCCATATCAGCTTTGTTTGATGGAGGGGAAAAAAAAAAAAAGGGGAGAAAATTGAACACACTAAAAACCCCCAAGCCCTTTTTCCAAAGTTAGAGTATAGATACAGCTGCATTAACACAAAGTCTTTCTGCCTAAAGAGTTCTGAAGTTAGCTACTGCAAGAAGAGAAAAGAATCATCTATTTAATCCCTTCTTGCTCTACTACCTGTTTGGTTTTTTGTATTCTGCTGTATTACCATGGTACCTCAAAATGAGCTGTTTTGTGCTTTCTTGATGCTTCCTGCGAAGTGCTCCTGCTGTATCCATTATCTGGATCATTCCACATCCTAAATCACATCACCTTTTACTTACAGACTTTACAAGTCTGTTCTCAGCAGAGATCTTTTTCTGACATGGAAACTGTTGCCAGTGGCACATCTCAGGGATCAAAGGAGATGAGGACTCACATTAAAGCTGTACTGTTCTTGTCAATATAAATTGACCATATGAGGCCATATATTGCATTTGTTCACTCAGATGCTAGTGCACAATATTACTAGCAGTAAGTACACTCATGATGTTTTGAACGTAGTTCACAGAATTTAGCATAAACACTACAAACCAGCAAAGGCTCAAATCTTTAACATACTTTTTCATTTTTAACCCAATAATCTCAATAGAAAAGCATTTGTAAGCTTGCAGCTCTTCACTTCCTGAAAGCTGGAGGTTTTGTCTGCTAGCTTTGGGATTAAAGAACTGATTAGAAGTATTCACCACTTAAAATATCCATGTGTAGTCTCTTATTCTCTAAAAGCTCTTTTCTGAGGCACTCAATATTTGTTCCTTCACTGTTATTCACAAGATGCAAGGATAGTTGCAGATTGATTTTATACAGAAGTTGTTCCAGTGCAGTCATTCTCAGACAGGCCAAAAGTGGCTTCATTCCTAACAGCTCTCATCTAGACTCATTAACTAGTATGTCCTTTCTGAGGAAAGGATTTTTGTCTGCTTTTGTGGCTGCAAGTGTATCCTGCGCTAGCTATGGACAGTCTCTGTATGTTTTTAATTGCGTCAACCACAATATGATTGAAATTGCAGCCTAGGTCTAACATGTAGCCCCTTCCCTGTTTGTCTCACCTGTATCCTGTTTCTCAATTCGTTTAACCCTTTAGCTCATTACATGCTTGAAACTCATATTTTCTTCCTCACTTACTTGTATTTAACTTTCAGAGGGTGGCACAAAGATCCTGCAGCCCAGTGCTGCCACAAAGCGAGGCCAACTGCTGAAACTACACCAGATCCCACAGAAACACATTGTTGCCCCCTGCCCCAGCTTAATGTCTGCCATGATAAAGGCTGTACAAAACATAATAGCTCCATACTGAGACGCTTTAAATAAAGTAGTACAAAGCTGTCTGAAGAGATCTTTTAATTATGAGGAGCCTGAAGAGTGGAAAGACAACATGGAATAGGAACAGGAGAATCCCAGTTAAAGTGTAGAAAAGTGAGCAGAAGGTAGATGGGAAATACTTTCAATTGTAGTTCTGTGGGGATAGGACTGCCTTCCTTGATAACATGTTTGTACAGCACTGGCAATGGAGGCGATCAATCTGATGATCTATAGGTGCTATTAAGTACACAGCATACATCCCTCATGGCCAGTTCATAGGTGGTACAGTCTTGCTTCAATGCCTCTCCACATCTTTCGGCTCTTCAGATTGAAATGTTCTTTTTCTTTAGCATTTACAAAGTTTGAGCAGAAAAATAGAGGTAAAACAGAGCCAGAAAGGGAAAAAATGAAAATGTACAAAGTTCTTAAGTGGTCCAATTCACACCAGTTGTGGTTTATTGTGGCCATTTGACTGAGAAGCAGGGAGAACATAAGACTGATCTATGACTGATGAATCCAGTTTCACAAGTGAAGATAATCTTCAGATTGCATTGAGTATGCCAACCAGTGCAATGGTATTCGAGCAAAGCCAGTCTTTCCTAATGATGTGTGCTTATCCACACTTATCTGGGGATTAACACTAAACCATAAACATAATCTCCCTATCAGAAAAGTACAGAAAAGAGAGAGAAAGGCATTAATATGACATGGCGATAGGTCTATCTTGAAAAGAATGTTGCTTCTTAATTAGGCAGGCAGGTATAGGTGAAAGGTGGTAGGATGTGACATTCAGAACATAAGAAAATGGAGATGAGACTAAATAAAAACATTCAAACACTGGCTTGTATTTGAAAGATGGTTTATCTTCAGAAATAAAAAAAATTGAGAAGCAAATGACAAATGTGAAATATTGGGGAAAAGAAAGGTACAATCCTACTTAGGGTAGGGATAGCCTATGAAAAAATAAATATGTCTATACTTCTATTATTTTGTAGTATCAGGTCTCAATTGCCTAAGACTCGTTAGACTATTGATAGAAATAGATTTCATAAAAATATGAACAGAGAATGGAGTTAAAGGTGTTTGGGTTTTTTTTGCCATTGTGTGAAGAAAAACAAGTCTCTGTTGTAAATAAGGATAAGCTATTTCTCACTGCTACAGCTAAGATTTTTATTTTTTTCAGCCAAACAAAGTACAACATGAAAAAAATCCTTCTTGATTTTTATGCAGCTCAGCAAAAAGAATAAGTGATGTCAGAAAATAGAAGGAGAGCAGAATAAGCAGGTGTGTGGATGCTCGCAGTAGTGGCTCCATCAGTAGCCTTTTGCCAGCCATGGATGTGGAGATCAGATTGAACAAACCATTGGAACCAAATAAACCCACTAAATTCGGAGTAGAACAACAACTTTCTGATCCTGGGGTGAACAACAAATACATACTGCATGGGGAAATTAGCCAGTATATTACAAAAAGGGCAGCAAGCTTGCAGAAGTCACAAGTCAAAAATGTCTCCTCTTTGACGGGTTCCTCTGACATCGCTCCACAAGCTAGAAATTAATTAGAGATTAAA
Source organism: Chloroceryle amazona (assembly GCA_027560015.1). Classification (NCBI taxonomy): domain Eukaryota; kingdom Metazoa; phylum Chordata; class Aves; order Coraciiformes; family Cerylidae; genus Chloroceryle; species Chloroceryle amazona. Next base: position 37,156 of record JANHFX010027802.1, read on the forward strand.
TGCGCAGTAGAAATTAAACTTAAAAATATTATATGTCTTTGGGACCTCTTTTCTCCTCTGTCAGGGATCATAGAATCATCAAGATTGGAAAAGACCTTCAAGATCATTGAGTCCCTCTATTAACCCTACTCTACCAAGTCCACTAAGCCATATCCCCAAGCACCGCATCTACACAACTTCTAAACACATCCAGGTATGGTGACTCAAACACCTGCCTGGGTAGCCTGTTCCAGTGCCTGATAACCCTTTCAGTTAAACTTTTCCTAATGTCCAGTTTAAACTTCCCCTGGTGCAGCTTGAGGCCATTCCCTCTTCTTCTGTCACTAGTTACCTGAGAGAAGAGAACAGCACCTACCTCTCCACAACGTCCTTCCATGTAGTTGTAGAGAACAATAAGATCTCCCCTCAGCATTCTTTTCTTAAGACAAAAGAGCCCCAGTTCCCTCAGCCTCTCCTCATTAGACCTGTTCTCCAGGCCCTTCACCAGCTTAGTTGCTCTTCTCTGGACCCACTCCAGCATGACGGTGTCCTTCTTGCATTGAGGTGTCCAAAATTGAACACAGTGCTCGAGCTATGGCCTCACCAATGCCAAATACAGAGGGACAATCACCTCTCTGGTCCTGCTTGCCACACTAATACAAGTCAGGATGCCATTTTCCTTCTTGGCCACCAGGCCACCCTGCTGGCTCATATTCAGCCACTTGTCAGTCAGCACCCCCAGGTCCCTTTCTGCTGGGCTGCTTTCCAACCACTCCTCCCGAGATCTGTAGCATTACATAGGGTTGTTGTGGTCCAGGTATGGGACTCAGCACTTGGCCTTGCTGAAGCTTATGAAATTGGCCACAGTCCATTAATCCAGGCTATCAAAGTCCCTCTGCAGAGCCTCCCTACCCTCCATCAGATCAACACTCCCACCCAATTTGTTGTCTGTAAACTTAGTGAGGATGCACTCTATCTCCTCATCAAGATCATTGATAAAGATGTTAAGCAGAAGTGGTCGCAATACTGAGCCCTGAGGAACACCACTTGTGACTGACCGCCAGCTGGATGTAACTCCAACACCACTTCATGGTACTCCAACACTCATAAAGCATATGCCCATCCAAGCCATGAGTGGTCAGTTTCTCCAGAATGCTGTGCGAAACAGCATCAAAGGCTTTACGGAAGTCTGGATAGACAACACCCACAGCCTTTCCCTCATCCACTAGGCAGGTCATCTCATCACAGAAAATCAGGTTCATCAAGCAGGACCTGCCTTTCATAAACCCATGCTGACTGGGCCCGATTCCCTGGTTACCCTGTATGCGGTGCATAATGGCTCTCAAGATGAACTGCTCCATAATCTTCCTGGGCACCGAGGTCAGACTGATAGGTCTGTATTTCCATGGATCCTCTTTTCAGCCTTTCTTGTACATGGGCATCATATTTGCTACCCTCCAGTCCACTGGGACCTCCCCCATTAGCCAGGACTAATAGTAAATGATGGAAAGAGCCTTGGTGAGCACCTATGCCTACTCCTTCAGTACTCTGGGGTGTAACCCATCCAGCTTGTGTATGCTTAAGTGGTGTGGCAAGTTACTCACTATTTACTCTTGGATTGTGAAGGTCCAATTCTGTCCTCCCTCCCTCCCAGCTCAGGGGGCTGGGTACCCAGGTAACAACTAGTCCTACTGTTAAAGACTGAGGTAAAGAAGGCATCAAGCAACTCAGCCATTTCCTTATCCCTTGTCACAATGTGTCCCCATGCATCCAATCAATAAAGGCTGGAGATTCTCCCTTGTCCTCCTTTCATTGTTAATGTATTTATACAAACATTTTTTATTGTCTTTAACAGCAGTAGCCAAGTGGAGGTCTAGTTGCGCTTTGGCTCTCCTAATTTTCTCCCTGTATAGCCCCACTACATCTTTGCAGTCCTCATGAGTGGCCATCCCCTCTTCCAAAGGCAATAAATTCTCATTTTGTTCCTGAGCTACAGCCAAAGCTCTCTATTCAGCCAGTCCAGTCTTCTTCCCTGCTGGCTCATCCTTCAGGACACTGGGACAGCTGCTCCTGCACTTTCTTGATGTCCAGACTTCCTGGACTGCTTTACCCTTCAGCACTGCCTCCCAAGGGACTCTTATCAATCAGTCTCCTGAACAGGTCAAAGTCTGCCCTCTGGATCCCCAGGGTGGTAATTCTACCGACACCGCTCCTCTCCAAGAATCAAAAATTCTATCATTTCGTGATCACTATGCCCAAGACAGCTTCCAACCATCACGTTGCCCACAAATCCTGCTCTGTTCACAAGCAGTAAGTCCAGGAGGGCACCTTCCCTCATTGGCTCCCTCACCAGCTGCATCAGGAAGTTATCTTCTACACACTCCAGGAACCTCCAGGACTATTCTCTCTCTGCTGTACTGCATTTCCAACAGACATCTGGGAAGTCAAAGTCCCCCATTAGAACAAGGAATAGCGATTGTGAAAACTGTCCCAGCTGCTTACAGAATATTTTATCCACCTCTTCATTCTGGCTGGGTGGTCTACAACAGACTTCCACCATGCTATCAGCTTTGTTGGCCTTCCCCGTGATTCTTACCCCTAGGGACTCAACCCTATCAACACTTTAATTAATTTGTAGGCATTCGTACATCTCCCTAACATAGAGGGCCACCCCATCGCCTCTTCTTCCTTGTCTCTCCCTTCTGAAAAGTTGGTAGCCACTGATTGCAGCACTCTAATTGTGCAAGTCATCCCACCAGGTTTCCATGAGGGCAGCTGTCAAAGTTTTCTTGCTGCCCAATGGCCTCTATCTTCTCCTGCTTGTTGCCCATACTGCATGCATTGGTGTAGATGCACCTCAGCTGGGCTAATGATCCTGCCACCATTGGGGGGTGGGGGTGGGAAGAAGCCCTAATTCCTGCCTGACCAATCTCAGCCACTTCCATGGTTACTAACCTATTGGTGAGCCCTGTGTTTTTGGTGCTGTTTGTATCAGCATCCGCCATCTCCACTGGGATGACAGACTGAAGAACTGTGCCAGTACACCATCCCAGAAGCACCAGTGTGCCACTCCCAGGCTCCTCTCTAGCAAACCCAGCTTCATCCCCATCCCCCTTTGAATCTAGTTCAAAGTTCTTTCAATGAGCTCCACTAATTCGTATCCCAGGATGCTTCTTCCACTTTGTGACAAGTTTATCCCATCTGTTGTCAGCAGTCCTGGTGTCTTATAGACCAACCCGTGGTCAAAGAACCTAAAGTTCTGTTGGTAACAACAAGCTCAAAACCAGGAATTCATCTAGTGACTCTTCCCATCTAAACCCTCATCATTCCCTACAACTGGTGGGACAGAGGAGAATGCTGCTTGTGCTCCTGATCCCTTAACCAGCCATTCCCAAAGTCCTGAAGTGTTTCTTCATTGCCCGTTCAGCACTGCCTATATGAAAAATTATTAATAGGTAGTAGTCCAAGGGCTGAACTAGGGTAGGAAGTTTTCTCTATGTTCTTAACCCTGGCCCCAGGGAGGTAGCAGTCTTTCCTCAGAAGTGAATCTGTTCTGCAGTTAGGGCCTTCTGCTCCCTTCAGCAGCAAGTCCCCTATGACGAGGATATCTTTTTTTTTTTTACTGAGGTTGTTCTGATACAAGGCATAGTTCAATTTGGCCTCAGCAACTCCTGTAAGCAAGGTGAACCTTAATTCTTGTCATTGTTTGATTCTTGCTGCAGAGAGGTGTATCTATTTTTCAAGGGTACCTGGAGAAGTTCCATAGCTTCTGGAGTGACACACCTGTCACACCTGGCAGGAACTTGTTGCCACTGCTCCTCCTCATCCTCTAAGTCATCACATTCATCAAGATGAAGACACAATAGGGAGCCTTCTGTGTCCTGAGCTCTGTCTGACTGTTGGGCCTGTTTGAAGGTACGGTCTGACTCCACCAATTTGTTTCCCTCTCACATTCCCTTATACTCCTTATTCTTTCCACTTCCTCCTTCAGCTTAGTCACCAGATTGAGAAGATCCTCTGGTCACACTGCACAGAGGTGTAGTCTTTGCCACCCTTCATTTCGAGTCCCAGGCTCTGGCACTCCCTGCGGCCAGGGACCTGGACACCCACATGAACAGTCCCTTCTTAAACACATAGTTCTCACCTAACAACTATACACCTTCAAAATACCAACAGACATCAACGATATCAACATTTTGCCTTTTTCTGCACACCACCTACAGGACTAAAGAAACCAATCAGTATCACAAAAGGAGTCTTCAATCCAAGCCCACAAGTACAGGATGATAAGAGATCCCTGCAAGTTAACCACTAAACATTTAATACTGCTTTCTGGCTTCCTGGGGGGTTTAGAGCAGACACAGTTTAGGCTTTCTGAGGCCTCCACTGGGTTGCGTGATGGATTTATATCCATGTCATCCATTTACATAACCCGTCAGGGGCATCGAGGTGTCATAGGAATAGGAGAGGTGTTTACATGCATACAGGGTTTATATGCAAAATGGTAAGAAAGACATAGTACCATGAATATATTCATAATAAAAACTACTGAAACCACAAACATGCAGACTTGAAAAAAGTACACTTCTTCATGACAGGGAGAAAGCAGGAGACAAGGGAAAAATGTATAAGGAAGACTAATGCCTTTAGACACTCAATATAGAAAAGATATTGTCCTCATATACATTCTTATTTATCTTCCTCCTGCTGCAGTCTGTGTATTACCTCCTTACATATGGCAGTTCCTTTCTGTCATGGAGGCAATTCATTCCTGTCCTGTCAGGCTCACTTTTTCTTTCCTAGTGCCTCAAGACACTAGTTGCTGTCAAAGCAGTAACAAAAATAACCCAAGAGATTTTCTTCTGACAGCTCCTGAAGTGTAGCATCATCACATCAGATATATATTTTGGGGTCAGAAAGCCCAACTTCTCTTATACGACCTCATCCAGCCAGAGCTTTCTCTAAACCCTTGTCAAAAACATGTTTATGATCCCCAGGCAGCCAGAAGAAACACCACTTGCTCTCTGAAGCCCAGCTAACTTGTTTTCGGTTATCTACTTATTAAAGAAAAAGATAGTGCTTCATAAAACAGTCCTAGATGTTGCAGAATTACTGCTTGAAACATAGCATTTGGAACAACACATTTTTATTTCAATATTGGTACCCTATGCCTTATGAGTCATTGTGATGACTCCCTGTTGCCTTCTGTATTGAGCTTAAGTAGGTTAGACATTTTCAAAGCTCTTAACTAAATTCACTTTGGAATTTAAAACACTTGCAGAAAAGCACACAATATAGCTAAGGAAGGCCCTTAGCTGTCCTAATCTAATCTCTTTTATATCACATTTTGTTCTCCCACCCTGTCCTTCCCAAATCAAGTTGTCACCATTACCTCATAAATTTTGCTTCTAAGAAAAAAAAGGGCAGGGGGAGTAACATCCAGAGTAACAAACAACTCTGCAAACGTCAAGAACTGTAGCAGCATTTCTGACTCAAGAAACTTATGCTATTAAATTTGTTCACTTGTCCCTTTTCTTTTTAAACTCCATTCATACCTTTGTTATTAAAGCATACCAATTCAAGGCTACTGTTCTGCAAATATTTGCATGGGTGAACAGTTCAACTGACCAGTGGAGACAGCAATGTGTGATTTCCAAACTCTGGGGAAAGGAGGTACCCCCACAACAAACTAAACAAAACCATGAACCAGTCTTTGTTTTCATACTCAACTCTGTGTTGTTTTATCCCAATACCTTTTTTTTTTTTCTTTAATAGACACTGATTCTCCATACACGGGGAAGGTTGTACTGGACACAAGAAGTATGTTTTTCCTCCTCAAACACAAGAATTTAAACTTAGTGAGCTCAACATACGTAACGTTGGCTTTGTCTGTTGTTGCTTTGCTTTCTTTTGTTTTTTAAACAAATTAAACCAAAACCTTAAAGTCCACACATTACTCTGATGTGTGGATATTCGTCAGTGAATATCTGCAGTGAAATCTGCTTTTGAAAACAGAACACCAGGGACCAACTCAAACCAACATAATTGGAACTAGGCTGATTTCTGGTTGCCTGTTACCCAACCTACATGCATGCACTTTGTAGTTTGCAAATAAAACTCACTACAGCTGTAAAATAAATCAATCTGAAAATGCATACATACATAAATAATACTGGTTTAATATTACCCGTGAGAAATCTAGACATCTCAAAAGACTTAAAAACTCTGAGTCAAGGCCAAGTCTAACAGTTTCAGTATTTGAAATTTACTCAATTTCATTCAGCAAATTCTTTCTAATAACATTTGATGCTGTGTGCCTCTGCTTCTCTCACTATATGTATGTCTGCATGCATATTTGTGGAAAAATGTACTCAAACTAACCTTTTTGGATATTTAACTTGTAAAGCAAGCATAATTTGTGCAAGATAGCAACACAGACTAAAAATATATATATTCCACAGGCAATTAATTACCTCACTAAAACTAGTTAACAACATTTTAAGGTATAAATGGACAGATGTTTATTTAGTTTGCTATATACTGCTCTGAATAGGAATAGATGTGTACCTTTTTATGGGAGCTCTGGACTCCACGTGGTCCAAAAACCTGGCACCAGCTTTTTCCAGTTGGCATTTTCCAGGCCATACTGCCTGGCACTTCCTTCATTTTAAGCTGCCAAGAGGGTGGTAGAAGAATGAGACACCCTGGCACTGCATATTTTCTAAAGCAATACAAAAGAATGGCCTTGGGGATTTACAAGTTGCTATTCCATCACACAGTGGATTTTTGTTGCATTTTATATGTTAACCAGCTTACCTCCTTCAAATCTGCTTTATTATGTTCTAGTCACAGAGTTGAAAATGAAACAATAAATAGACTGTATGCCCTCATTTTATTGTGCCAGTATTAATGGATGCTTTTACAATTTATGTCAGAAAGTAAAACTGCTGTCCAGCAAGTGGTTTATATATAGAGAGAAAGAATGCTGCGTTTTGAAAAGAGGACTTGTCCCAAAACACCTGCAATGCATTCATGACATCATCATATGCAGCAACACAGCAGAAGTATTTGAGAAAGGGGGAAAAATAATCCAAATCCTTCTGAAAGCTCGTTTTGCCATAAACCAAAGGGAGGTCAAGGGACCTGCACAGGAGATTCAGTTTTTAGGATATTGTCAGATACCAATGAATGTGATCAACAGAACAACACCTATGTCTGGACTGGCTAGTAAAAATGAAACACAGCAGAGGAATGATTTGAAATAAGGCCCTGATCAGTGACAAAGTAAATGGGACATTGTTCATACAGTAGCCCTTGGGCCAGTCTGGGCAGGACAAGATGTTAAAAATGTTTTCTATACCACAGTTGAGGAGAAGGGTCCTACCTGGAATCTCTGTCAGAAAGCACTGTGGGAGATCTGAGGTTAACTCCCAGGGGTTTAGAATTTAGGATATTGAGAATCTGAGGCCAGCTACACTCAATGGAAAAAGGCGGCAGCATACAAAGAAGTTTCAGCTGCTTTGGAAGGGGTTTGTACTGAAGCACAGCTCCTGCTGGTACCCTGACTGATGGGCTGGATGTTCAAAGGGAGGGTTTCCTCTACACACCATACAACTGGTGCTACATGGAGTAAGTGCATTGTTAACACAACAGGTTCAAATAGGAAGCCCCAGCCACCTATGAATCTTGGAAGTGATCACAAACTGGGCAGAGATTTCAGGATGTCACTGGAGGGGAAGCAGGCTGCCCAGAGAGGCTGTGGAGCCTCCTTTTCTGAAAACTTTCCAAACCTGCCTGGATATGTTCCTGTGCAACCTGCTCGAGGAGTCCCTGATTTAGCAGGGGGGTTGGACTACGTGATCTCCAGGACTACATGATCTCCAGAGGTCCCTTCCAACCCCTACTATTCTGTGATCTTGCAATTAACTCCTCCCCTAGAGGGATTTAACTGCAGTGACTATTCTGGACTCTTAAATTCACCCAGTTAGGCCAGTAGCCACAACTACTAATGACCTGGGAAAAAAGAAGCAATTCCCACAAGAACAAAAAAAAAATATAAAAGAAAATAGACTTTCTCCTTCCTGTTATTCACAGCATCCAAAACTATCAGCATTTCCCTGGCCTAATCTTTCTGCCCATAAGAAAAATTTAGAATCATCAGCAAGAACATTGTGAAGGATCTGCATCTTTGAATTTAGACACGCTGAGTCATATCTTGAAGGCCTGCCAACAACTCCCTAAATTCAAGATCTTGAGTAATCAAGCAGAAGTACTTCAAACTATATTTACACTTCTTTCACTGAAGTGATAATTTTACCTTCCGATGCTCTTAGCCAACATATTCCTGTGTTTGCCAAAGACTCACTTCCATGAAGTCTCTTTCAATGAAGAGTGATCGGGTTCAAAACCTGATTTATTGTACAATTCCACCTCCAGCCTAGGTTAAGGCTTTGGAAAAGCTCTTTTGTTACTGTGATTTTTACCCGTGTCAAGCAGTTTCACTTGTCAAGGAATTGAAACTTGATAAAGCGATCAAATTAAAGAAATAGATTGTAATTTGATTACCCTATCTTTACTATAATAACACTAATAAATAAGCTCAATAACATGCTTGCTCAACTTTTTTACTCAAAAAAAAAAATCTATAGATGTACATGAAATTGGCTGACTCTGTCAAATCATACCATGGGTCATGAACTCTAAAGGTGTGTGTAACATCAGGTGAAAGTACTGCAAACTATTTTGTTCTGATTCCAAAAGAATATCCAAGTGCTCACACTGGGGAATTTCTCTAAGTTTGAATGAAAGACTGGACATGATTCCCTCTGGTACTTACTAGTGTCAATCACTAAAAGGTTTGCTAGATAACATACATTTTCTGCTCATCCCTCAAGAAACAGAGCTCATGAGCATGATGCTCTTCATCAGGGAGAAAGACAGAGCTCTGTCCCAAAAGCCAGACATCCCCAACCTCCAGCAGGGTATCATGGTCTTAGTTACTGGATTAACAAGAGAAATAACATGATGTAAAAACCCACGCTCTTTTTCCTTTGTAATGCAATACATTTTGCCAGTGCATCTAAGCATTTCAATAGCAGCAAATCTGAAGTAATTCCATTAGAGTTTAGGGCATGCAATGCCTTGTTCTTGCTAAACACTTGCTTGTGAGCCACACAGTCTGTGCCCTGCATCATGGAGGTCTACCTGGAGGGCAGCTGCAGTCAGGAAGCACATAAAGGACAGGCATCACAGGGGATAGAGTTTCTATGCACTGCTTTTAAGGGAAAAGGTGGCCAAGCAGTAGGATTGGTGGAGGTGCCATATGGTTTATGTCTCTGATATAAACTCAAGCATCTGTACAGGCATGATAGATGGAAAACAGTATAAGTGAGGGTCAGACCCATTTATAAATGTGTTATTTATAGGACAGCTTGGTATTATATTCAGTTTGAAACATCTTATTCTAGATAACAGAATCAAGTCTACTTACAGAATAAAATTGGATAGACACAACTGAAGAGCTTTATCAATAGAAAACTTTGGAAGACCTTTATCCCACTGTGTTATTTTATTTTAGAAAGTTTTTCAGTTCCCACAGTTTGTATTTTGAGAGTTTATTTTCAGGAAAGCAGTGTTTCTTTTTTTTGTCAATACGTAAAGCAGTTTGGGTTCAGCATTAAAACGTTTTGCTGTTGATTTTATATTTCCAATATGGGATTTTTTTTTTAAAAAAAAAAGATGTTACACATATTCAATTCTGGTTTAGTTCCTTGTAGTTCCACAGTTGGGCTGTGGGAATAGGAATAATGGAACTATTAACATTTAAGAAAATGGCCATCCAGCTCTGTTGTGACAGAGCAAGGACAGACAATGACTTCTAGGTGGGCACTTAACTCTATTTCTTACTGTAAGTGCAATAAAATGTCATTATTTTTATGTTATATCTCATGAACAAAAAATTGTTGTCCAGTTAACTGTGAAAGTGTGGAAGAGAACAGGGAGGAAAAAAAACCCCAACAGGTTGTCTGATCAGATATGAAAATAAAAGGGACACTTAAGGAAGAGAGAAATAAGGAAGTAAAGGCCATTTAAAAGGCCTCATAGCCAAGGTGACAGCTGCTATACTCATCTATAGGAAAAGGAACTATATGTTTCCAGATCAGAAAATAATCATAAGAACTTCACCTGAGCAGCCTACATCAAATTAGACAGGCAAACAAGCATTAAAGGAACTCAAATAAACCAAGCCAACATGAAGAAATCAGTACAAAGCACCCATGTTCTATCCAAGAAGAAAGTTATTTGTATGCTGTCACTGTTTCGGCAACAAAAGCATTAGTTGCTCTCTCAATCCACAAAACATAGTTTCATAAAAGTCAGCCCACTTTTCTGAAAATCCCAATTCTCCATGAAGTCACTCCTTATCCAGCTCTTGGTCAACTTGTCTGTCATTACCTTTTAATGTGTTTCCTCAGTTGTACTGCTAGTAGCATGATACAATGAAGTGCAATTTGAGATTTGGGAGAGTTCCAAACTAAGTTTTCAAAAATCTTGTTGTTCTTGCTCTAAACATTGCCCCTACAATAAAGTACCTCAATCATCTGAACCTCTTCTTGGATAGGACTGATGAACCATGCTGCTACTTTACCCATTAGAGAAGACTGACCAAGACCAACAGTTCTTATTTCTGTTCAGACTTTGATAAGGATTTCTCTGTTCTCAAAGAAGAAAGGACATGGAAGGTTGGCCTGTGCTTAGCAGGCTTGGGGGAGGGGAGGTGGGGGGTGGGGAAGTTGACAATTTCTATAAGCAAAAGCCACCTGAGAAAATTATGATGAAATATTGTAAACTAGCAGCAGGATTGAGTAAAACATGGGTATTGTCAGAACCAATCTCTTTCTTTAAACATTATCTTTATAATTCTTCACCAAAAAGGAATCATTTGTTGGGGTTTTTTTGTTTGGTTTTTAAAGCATGACAAATATGCATTCTAATCTTTTGAGTTAGAATAATTTTTTCTTTTGAGTTAGATTTTCTCTCCTTGAACCTTCAACTGTGACTGAAGGAGTTTCTTTAGAGGAAGAGAGATTAGAAGAAAAAAAGATTACAAAAGAGCACTTGTCATTTTCCATTATTAAGCCATACAATGAAAGAAAAATACTCTTTCAAAAAAATAAGCAAAACAAGAATCCTAGGATAAAGCCGGTCCCTGAGCTGATGGAAGAAGTGACAAGGTTTGTAAGACCTGATATATACTTAACAGATAATGTCATGCACTGAGGGGGGCAAGGAACTATTTGGGTGAAAAGGAATCATTCCAAATAGTCACAAGGGAATCTGACAAGGCAGGCTACTAACGATCAGTCTTAAAAAAAATCCACAGATGAATTTAAGGATGAAAACCGATAATAAATATGAAGAATCCTGGTAGGTAGCATCTTGGGAAAGACAGCTCATTAGGACAAATGACCTCAAGTGAACTGGCAGGTCTTTTAGGACAATCTCTTCCCAGCATAAGAGTGGTCCATCTGATGATAAGAAAAGGGAGAAGAGAAGAAGAAGAAAAAAAAAAAAAAAAAAAAAAGGGGGGCAAATGTAGGAGGAAATTGGCTTTTATCAAAGACAGACTGAGCTCCCATGCAATCTGACTATACATAGAAGCTGGAATCAAGGACAGGAAACAAAGAGGAATCTCCTGGCCATTCTGGGATAGTATTAGAAAAACCAAAGCTCGACTAGAATTGAAACCAATGAGGAACAAATGCGACATGAAGCACTTCTACTTCTCATGGCAGACACAAGGAAAACATGGACCTGTTGCTCAATGGGGCAGGTGATTTTGTGACAGCACATATATTTAAAGCTGAGATACTGAACCCCTTCTCTTTGTATTCATCTTCAACAAGATCCCCATAGGGTTTTGTACCTATAGACAGGGTTCAAGCAAGGGAGCTACTAGCAGTGGAAATTGATCACGTCTGGAAACTTGTGATGGGGATCAACATTTTGGATCCATACATGCTCCCCAATACCACAAAGACATCAATAAACTGGGTCAAGTGCTGACTAAAGACAGTCAGAAGGCTGAATCACTTGCACTGTGAGGAGAGGCTGAGAAAGTGTTTTTTTTCTGGGAAGATCTGACAGCAGGCTCCTATTTACTGCAGGCAGATTAAGGTGGCAGAGACAAGATCTTTAGAGAGGTGCACTGTGGGAGACCAGGAGATAATTCTGAATGGAAACAGAGAAGTCTTCAACTAGATAAAAGGGAAAAGAAAAAAAACAAACAATGAAAGATATTGGAACAGGTTGCACAGAGATGTAGTGTCTTCCCCAAAGCTTTTCAAGATGTGCATGCACAAAGTCCTGAGAAAGCCAGACTGAAAATAGTATTGACCTTGTTTTGAGTGGGAAGTTGGATGGGGTGACCTCTTGGAGCCCCTGCCAACATGAGTTTTGTTATTTTTAAAATTTGGTCCCAGACACAGGTGAAGTATGATATGAAGTATACCCTGTATCACTGAATTTACCACTCATGTACACTGACACTAAGTTCTGTAAATTGCAATATAAGTGGTAAGTAATACAGATGTTTAGGTCCATTAAACATACAGTTTGACATTCAGCAGTAAGTTGTTTTTGAAGTTCTGGGTGTTGTCTAATATAAGTAACCAGAGTTATACATTTACATTATATTACATTTATATATTATTATAGTTATGGGCATTACATTATATATGTTCCTATAAATACATAAAAAGTAACAATTACTGTGAAATAGAACCAGTGCTTCTAATAGTGGTCTAAAACTGGTAAAGAGTAAACCACTGAACAAATAGATCTTATTTTTATCTTGCCTTTTAAGATTTCATTAAGCATGTTAGCACTTGAATTTCACAAGATGCCCAAGGCTTTAAAATCTGAGAGTCCCATTTTAAGCTCTTGGCTTAAATGAAGGCATTGATCAAAATTTATTGACATACCCAGGCTGATCACAGCATCTCTTTTCCAAACACACAATGAAAATAACTATATGAATGAATATTAAAAATACTATCCTGGAAATCCAGGCTCAGGAGTGTGCATCCTCATTCTTAAGAAATTAAGAGAAAAGATGAACTGATTGGCAACTGAAGAACCAGTTGTGTAGACACAAATTGGAAGAAAACAAATATCAGCACTGATGTTAAGCTTATTGAGATTTAGACTACTTAAAATGTCACTGAAATTATAATTTGCTAACTATGACTAAACCATGTTATAAATCCAGGAGGAAAGCAGGTTTGCCAAGCAGTGCACACTGACAAAAAAGTCTTTATAAAAGTAAACAAATGGAGCAAAAGAACATAAATCTAAACCAATTAGAATACTTGTAATTATGAATAATTTAAGCGCAGTGATGGACCAGAGACTGCATACTTTATCATGTTCTGTAACTAACTGCCACAAAGAAGATCAGGGAGTCTGCCAGGCAGGGATGTATGTTTAGATGCTAGGAGCAGCCCAAAGGGACCAAAGCAGACATCAGGGAAGAAGGACCAGTTTAACGTAAGGGTAAGCAATGTGTCTAGGACCTATTCCTGTTTTTGCTGAAGCTCTTTGCAAGAAATAGTGATATCCAATAACTCTTTATTCTACAGGACTGAAGGTCTGAAGACAGATCAACTAGTCTCAGTTTGAGACATTAACCTTAGCTTTGAAGTCCAAAGGACAGTTCAAGCTTTGGGATTCAGTTTGCCACAGGAGTTCAGTCCCACAGACAGATGCAGAAGGCAGCTGTTTCACAAAACCTCCCTTAATTTGGCTTTCTATGGTGGGCACAGTACATTACATATTCCAGGGCTATGCACAAGAGCTTTTCCAAAATGAAAAATGAAGAGGACTGCATTCAACATAGCCATTCTTACCCAGCAATCTAAAAACATGGGTGCATGATACAGCTGGCACATGCAGTTTATATAGCAGCTCTCACTATAAAACAAGCTGTAGTAAAAGTGGGAAGATGACGTGTCTGAGTCTCATTGCTGACCACAATTATTTATTTTAATTTTTGAGAGCAATTTGTACCCTGTAGATTTAAGCATCTTTATAAAAAAAAAAGAATTAGAAGTTGGGAAATGCTCTAATTTCACAGAACTTTAAAAAAAGATGAATATTCCAAAACTAAAAAGATGTTTTACTATATACGCATTTTGTGAACTGTAAGGCTATAAACAAGAAAGCACTATGCATAACATTCTGAAAATTATTTAGAAGTTTAGGAACCTAATACTTGTTATCTGTGCCACAGGTTCATTGTAAATTAGCCTGTGAACTCACAGTGCACGAACTGCCTTGCCGACAGACATCGCAGACATTAAGAACACTAACTTGCAAGTTAGCCAGTTCCCATTTTTGTAACAAGTTTGCTTGAATAAAGTGCTCAGTGTTGGAATTCCTTGGCTCATGTATGGGAGGGAAAGAAACCTGAGATGGATCATGATGAGAAAAAAAACAGATTGTGAAGAAGGATGATGGAATTAGAATAATCATCATAGAATGGTAGGGGTTGGAAGGGACCTCTAGAGATCATCAAATCCAAGCCCCCTGCCAGAGCAGGATCACCTAGGGCAGGCCATATAGGAATGTGTCCAGGTGGATTTTGAAAGTCTCCAAAAAGGGAGACTCCACAACCTCTCTGGGCAGCTTGTTCCTGGTCTCCGTCACTCTCACTGGAAAGAAATTACTCTTCATATTGAGGTGGAACTTCCTATATTCCAGTTTGTGTCCACTGTTCCTCATCCTCTCACAGGGCACCACTGAAAAGAGACTGGAATTCAGAAAAATGGGATTATGAAGGAAAGGGTGGGAGAAATACAGTGCAAATGAGACTCAGCACAAGAGTGCTGAGAAGTACAGAACAGTACGGAGAAATAAAAAAGACAAATAGCACTAATAATCAGGGAAGAGTAAGTGCAACAGCAAAACCAAACAACTGTGCTAAAGAGTCCAGAGGAAAAAGGAAAATTCAGATAATACATGACTACAAATTCCCAAACACAAGCTAATAAATCCAGCAAGCCCTGCTATAAAGCTGGGTATTTTTAAGGTATGTAGACAGCCTCCTATATTTTATTAAGATGAGCTGATTGGCATGTGTTTTTATGGAGCCCAATATAGACCTAAGAGCCAAGATTGCATTTCCTCTGATGTACTGAGGTCCTTTCTCAAGGTGGGCCAAATGCAGCCATGAAGGTCATGTAGGGGACTTCAGCATCTCAGGGCAAGTAGCATGTCCTAGCTGCAGTTCACATGAGACTGCAGCAATGCAGCACACCACAGGTTATCATCAAACTGCCCTTAATGAAAATATCTTGCTTCAACCTGTTTTCAAAACAAAGCTTTTCACGATACTGAAAAGTTGTGTTACCTTGAATTACCATCCCAACACAGATGAAAAATAATATCTCAGAAATTCCCCATGCATAGACATTCAGTTCCCATTAGCTCCAAGGGGACTGAACCATAACTCAACCTGAATGCAAATGTATTCTCCCACCTGCTCTTCCAGCACTGTTTATTCCCCAATCCAGTAGCATTTATTCTCTTTTCGCCTCCTTGTTCTTCTGGTTTTGGTCTCTTCAGTCTGAAACACACACTCTGTTGTCTATTCTATTTCCTCACCTTGTATTATCTAATCCTCCTCTTTTCAACTCCTTGCTCTTCTTCCCTGTCCTCTTGATACCCCTTGCTTCTCAGGGCTGTGTTAGCCAGCTCCTGGCTGTCAGTGAGTTCCAGGTGAGAAGTCCCTTCAAGGCACAGAAGTCCACAATTATTTCACTTGTGGGCTGATGCTGCAAGTCTTGGGACAAACAGCCAATACAGGAAAATAAACATTTGCAACCACTGAACTAGATTTATTAGAACTCAAAAAGAACAAGTGTGCCAAGGGGTTACTGCCTGTCTAAGCTTTTATAGAAGTCCTAGGGTTTATTTTGTTTTTAAAAAAGTTCACTTCTCTCAGTGTCCAAGCGGTACCTTCATCAAGCTAGTAGCAACAAATTCACGATTATTGGTACTTGAATACACATATCTATATACAAACCTCTAAATTTAGAAGTACAGTTACAAAAGTGAGGCAGGCATTCTATTTAGAAGGCTTTATTGATTTCATCTGCTTGGTGAAAACACGGCACATGCCAATAACTAAACTCCTAAAATCTTGTCCCAGCATAAAGCTCTGAGGATATACTTTTCTGTCATTGTTCTTAACAGGGAATATTTTTTAGGTTCCTCAGTGCTCGGCATGTTTCAATTGTTTTTCCACCTGCAGCTGAGGGAGAACAATCTGTGCCATGAGAGGAATAAATGGATGCAAGATCTCCGTTACTGGAAAGTTCTGCCCAAAGTTTTTCCTTTGCTATGAGACCTTTTGGACTGAAAAGCTGCTGTTAGACTTCTGCACAGTACTGCTAGCTCTGCAAGTTGAAAAAAAAATCAGTGAAGGTGACCCGAATTTAAACAAATGGAAGAACATAATCTGCAACAAAATGTATGTACTCTTGATAATGACTTAGAATACTAAAAAAATTAGGCTGAAGCTAGAAATGCTGTATTGTATTTCTTTGCTAACTTTTTTGTGCTGTATAAATCTGAACTGAAAGACAAGTCCTGATATCCTGGAAGGGAACAGGCTCTAGCTGTTTAGTTTTTTAATAAGAAATTTGACTGGGCATTTTCATTCCCGTAAGTATAAACATATCCCATGTGGCTTTGGCTGTATTACTTAAGTCTAAGGGAAGAACAACAAATACAGCTCCTTCCCATTCTCTGTTTAATCTCTCATTCTCTTCTGGTTTACCCTTCCACCCGATGCCTATCAGACTCCGAGTGTGGTTTAATAACTTATTTCTAGCTCCTCCTTACTGTCTCTCCTGTGACTCTGCCTATCTCTCACAATTACTGTTGTATCACCTCATTTGTTTTTGAGAAATATACATTTTATAATCCCTACCCCCCAGTTCCAGGTTCAGCTCTCTGAAATCTGCCTTCTAGTTCTTGCACTCCAGTGAAAGAGTCTTTGTCGAGGATTTCCATCAAACTTAATGCTGCAAGAGTATAACCTTTCTTATTCCACCATTTAACAGCACTCTCAACACCAGCTGTACTCCTTTTCTCAAGGGGTTTGGGCTTTTATTTATTTAACATTGGCTTCCACATCAGTAAGACTAACAAGTAACAACTAATAGAACATTTTCTTGTAAAATTAATTAAAATTCACTTGGATTTCCTTAAGTAGCTATCAGGGGTCCTTTCTCCTTTGCCAGTTACACAATTAAATGTAGCGTACTTGGTTGTGTTCCTCTGAAGCGTACCACCACTCTAGCCACTGGCAGAATATTGGTTTAAAAGAAAAAAGAAACTAGGGCTGATTTTTGCTTATATTCTTAACTCTCAGAGAGCCAAGGGATTCATTCATAGTATTTTTCCCTATTTATGAATTCAACAAGCAGTATGAAGAATCCTCTTATCAGTACTTCATTAAAAGTATTCTCAAATTGCTTCAGTAAATAATTTTTGTCTTGTACATACTTTCAGCCTTCTCTGTTAAAGTCAAGTACATATGCTGCAATATAAGCTCCAGCCTTCTAAATGAACTCATAGAACTAGCACAACTTTTAAAGCACACTGTACATGTGATTGTAATATGCACTATCAGTGATGTAATTTGTATTAAGCATTCAAGAAGGATCCTAAAGTAATACCTTTTAAATTACATAACCAACCAAATGCAAGCCATTAAATGCAGATTCTTAATTCAAATATAAAGTTATTAATTTTTCTATGAATACACAAGGATTTAAAATGAATGCTAATATTTTCATGAACATACACACAAGTAAGATTAAGTTTCATTTTGAATACACTATAGAAAAATACCCATTGGCTGTTCAAACACACTGCTAGGGACCACCACATTCTTTTTCTTTTAGTTTCTGCATTGTAAAACTCCAGAGGTCAAGTGATTTATAAAAATTATATGTTCTGCAATGTAAGAGAAAACAGTACATGTGCTGGCAGAGGGCTTAGCACAGTGGGGTTGCCATCCCTTGTGATCTGTGACCACAGCCCTAGGAAACACGATTAACAAATTGGTGTTCAACTACAGAACACATGTTGCTACTCTTTGTTTAGCATGCCAGGGAATGAAATGGAAGAAAGATCCTCATTTATCACTGGTATATCACCATACCCTGTTTGCCTGAATGAAAAGTGAACTGGAAGTATCATATTTAAAGTAATTTATATTTGTGACAGTTTAGAAATTTAATCAGGAGCAAGCTTACTGTTACTCAGATGTGAAAAGTTTTTAAAGCCAGTTTTCTTTACTCATAGGATTATGACCATCTCTTCCCATTCTGGAAGAACGTAAGTAATTTCCATAGTACCAAAGCTCTGAGCAAGCCTCGTATCAAACTTTACCACAAATTTTCACAGAATTTAGATTGGCAAGGACTGACAAGGGTCATCTAATTCCACTCTACTCAAAGTAAGGTTGACTTCAGTCAGGTGAGGGTGCTCAGGGTCTTGTGAACCAAGATCTGAAGTGTTTCAAAGCCTCTCCCCATGACTTGTTCAATTGTTTGACTACTGACCTTATGAAAGTTTTGCTTTATATTCCATGATTTTCCTTGCAGCAATTTGCAACAACTGACTACTGTTCTTTCACTGTGCAACTCAGAGAAGAGACTGTCCTCCGTTTTCTCTAGCAAGACTCTTATGGTAGCTTAAGATGCCCTCAAATGCCTTATCCAGGCTAAACAATCCCAGTGCCCTCAGTTTCTCTTGATATGCCACATCCTTCAGCCCCTTCACCACCTTGGCCCCTTACTGGACTGGCTCCGGTTTGTTACTGTCTCATACTGGGGAAGTACCAGGCATCGTACTTCCAACACTCAAGTGCTGGAGAGAAGGGAACAGCCCCTCTCCTCAAACCTACAGCTACATCCTGCCTCATGCAGCCTCCTGATTGGTTAACTCTGACTACAGAAGGAGCACGAAGCACCTTTTGCTCCTCCAGATCCATCCACAGAGGCGCCTGCACTGTTGTAGATACAGGGCTATTCCCTCCTGATCAAGTGCAGGACTTCCCACTGCTTTTGCTGGACTTAGAAGGTTTCTGCCAAATCTGTCCTCCAGCCTTTTAAGTGGGTGGCAGCACTCTACAAGTCTCATGAGGATACATTTTGCCCTGCTATTCATTAATCATTTGGGACATTTTTTTATTTAGTGTGATTGTACTGCATTATAGCTGTGTACAGAAGTCAGAACAAAACGATTTTCCATACCTAAAAAAACCTGTTTTTGTTATTAATCATCTTGACAAAGCTATTAAGATTTTTTTATTTTTTATTAATATTACTGAAAATCAGCATTCTCTGACAAAATTATTCTGACGGGAAATCATCAGCTCTTCTTCGGATTGAGTTAACGCTCCATGCATAGGGAACTATGCCCTCTTCTGGTCAAGCAGGAGTCCTATTTGAAACAGGTGACTTTTTGGCAGGACTTGGGATTTTGAGATGAGAACCTGTCAAGAAGTGGATATGTATCAGAAGAGCAACTCTGAAGCCTAAAGAAATTTTCAAAGTATCTCTGCTTGAGGATCTAGTGCTTCCTTTTCCCTGTACGAACTGCAAATTCATCCTCCCCACTCCTTCACTAACAGGACTAGGGAAGGTATTACAGATCCCTAAAAACTGCTGAAACAGGACAGAGCAAAACAAGCTTTGCAGCAGCATCCTAAAGAAGACAACATCCCTCTACTAAATGCACAGTAATATGTTCCATGTTTGCTGAGATCTTGGAAGTGAGCTCCCTTCATAACTTTATTCTACCATGCCAATGAACAAGAAAATGATTTTTACAGGCTTATTCAGTATAAGTAAACATCATCCATTTTATATGGAAACTGCAAATGAATGAGAGATTTCTGATTTTATGTTTTGAAAGCATTCAATTTTACAGGTATGATCTATGTGAAAGAAGCTTTCCCTCATGGGATTTAACACATGTGGACCTCAGAAATATCATTACTTTCCCCTAAATGAGCTGCAGCTAGATATGTGTCAGAGTAGCTAAGGTCTATACTGCCTCTCACAGCAGTGGAAAGAATTGCATTAACTGTAAATTGATTTCCCTATTTAGTTTGATGGATACAGACAGTAACTGGCATTCTCTATATTTTCAAGCATCCATACTCTCCAAATACGGTGCTACCTACTCCACACCCACAGCTCTCTGAAGCCCTTCATAACTTACACAAAAGCAGAGAAGAAGCCCCAGAGAAAACACCTGTCTTTCTATTAGTCTTGCAGAGAGCAGCGGACTGTGATGAGAAGGGTGCATCAGCACTTCATTATAACAGGGGTTCAGATGCAGATCTGAATATCCCAATATACAAAGTGTGTGATTCTCTTGTTGAAGCACTGGGGTGGCACTCTAATGATAATGTACTGTCATTCAAGTATCAATTAATAAAACACCTGATGTGTTAGTTACCAATTTTAGCCTGGTAACAAAACTGGCAGAATGTTTCTTTCCAGTTAGAGGTGTAAAATATGAAAAACCAAACATCCAATTGCCAGTCAATGTTCAACTGAAATAAAGGACTTTTCACATATATTCTCACTTGACAGATCATAAAAGAGAAAATTGGTCCACTAAAAAGTGATAGTAAGGAACTGGTGACAGGATGAAGATGGTAGATTTGTTAAACAGTTATTTTTGTCCAAACTTTACAGAGGACAAAAAAGATGAAGCTTTGTTTTCGAGTCACAGGACATACTCCAGGGGACAGAAAAAAAACCCCATGAAATTTACAGCCTCCATTGAATAAAAAGACAGAAAATGTATTGTGGCAAGCAAATTATATCCTGGTTAGTACAGTTAAGGGAGAAGGGGGATAGGTGAATAAGTGTTCTGAAGGACATATTATGAAGACCTTTATGTAAATAATTTGATTCTAAATACCCAGTGAGGATCTGTAAGAGTCCTGCTTAAACTAACTCACTTTCATTAAGAGATGATACTGCTGCAGCAGAAGCAAGGGAACTGCCGTATTTTCAAAGAGTAATAAGGTTCCACACTGAAGATAATTGAATAAGGCAGAGAGTTATGGTACCTAGGTTAAAATAATAGCTTTAGGATAGAAAATTATTTCAAAAATAGCTAACAGTGAAGAGGTAATAAGAGGTGTGAAAGAAAAGAGTTTACTAGTGAGGTACTCAGAGGTCAGGTAGCTTTTAACTAATGCATGCAAACAATTTAGATAAGAGGAAATTTCACCTCTTCTGTGCACCTACTGCTGTTTTGCCTCTGCCTGCTGTAGTTATTTTATCCACAGGGACTGAACAAGCACAGAATGTACAATGGAGACCCAGGATGTACAGAGAAGAGGTGAAGGTTGGTCTTAGTTTGTTGACAAAATAAAAATAGTAAATGCCACAGAACTTTCATTATACAAAGGTATACAAGGATACCATGTGGCTGCAGACAATTGGGAGTGCAGATAACAGAACTGCTGAGACAGCCTGTTAGCGAGTCTCCAGTAAGCAGCATCAAGTAAAGTCCTGTGGTACCATATTCAAGGTACCATATTCAAGCTCTGCTACAGGAAAGCACCTGATGGTTTTCTCTTCTGTGGACAGATGTGAGCAATCATAACTTCAGATAAAAGTCGTAGCCCTCAAAACCTGTGCTAAGGTTGAAGGGAGAGGGTAGACTAAGCTGCAGAAAGAGTCTCTGGGAGCTCATATGCTCCTTATATGAAAGGTCTACAGCAGAGATGAGGGTAGAACAAGGCTGGGTTACCCGGCTTTCCCCAGCTTTATAATGTCTGTCCTTAGGAGACTCCTGATTGCTCTGCGTAGAAAAAACCCCACCCTCCTATTTCCCTGTATAAGCCAATCCAAGCACAGAAGCCTTGGTAAAATACAAGAAAAAAAAAAAGCCTAGGAGCCTACAGAGTTAAAACAAACACTTCGAAATTTGTTTATACACAATATGATGAGAAGTATGAGGAGGGAAGAGATGCTGCTGCTGCTCTGTTTTAAGGTTCATACTGGAAACCTCAGGTGTGCCAGGAGATCCATATTGGTGTTCTTGATGCTAAGCTCCAGCAGGATATAGTTAGCAGTTACATTTTGTTGGCCCACTGGTCAACAGTGCCACTTACATTGAGATTTCAGGGGCAGCTTGCAGTCTCCTCAAAAAAATAGAGGATCAGAGATTAATTTACTCCCCTTATTAGGTATGAAGGCAAAGTGACTTTGGAGCAACACCCGTTTATATGGAGAGTAGAAGTTGGCTCCGCACAGTCCACTGTAACTCACATTGAGGAGTGAACAGAAGCATCCAGCTCAGAAAACTGCTGGATCTGTATTCCTCCTCTCCACATTAACTTGCTATCTTAAAGAAGCCTGATTTTTTTTTAAGACAAGGTACAGAAAAATCTGAACTTTACTTTCCAGAATCTTAAAAGTGGGGAGCACATAATACAATTTCTCAGCAATGCAGATTTAACACTTGCACAAGGACAAGACTTCTGACCTGTATCAGAAGCAGTGGCAGCAAGGAGAAACATCAGCATGTACATAAAGCTGGCTAAGCTGTGTAAGCAGCCATTTTACAACTGGAATTTGCACAAGGCAGTTACATAAAAGAGTTGACACACAATGATTTATTAGAAAAGCATTCATGCCTTCAGTTTCCTCCTTCACCAATGAAGGTATCTAGTCTGCTAACTAGTGTTAGATCTGAAGTGTCTTTACACTTCAATTCACAATACACCAGCCTACATATTAAAGTACTTATTCAACAAACAGACACTCACTGGCTTCTGTGGAAGGTTGATCTAGGTGGGAACAATAATTTTCAGCAGAATATAGTCCTTTGTATGAAATAGCTAAAAAAAGATTTTATTCAGTGTCATACTTCAATAGATTAATGTAATTGGCTTGCTAATATTGTTTTCTATAAAAAGAAAATAATAAACAAGTTCCATTTCCCACTGTGACAGATAAGATTATTATATTTTATTTTACTTGTGCTGAAAGGCCACATAGTACTTTTTTTTTTTTTTGAGGAGAGCCATAAAAATATAATCCTCTTGCTCAGTCTGTTCAAGAAAGTAAGCAGTGACCTACCTCCTACACTTTGATAGCTTCTTCACTTTAAGCCAGTGACATTTTTGATGACTTTGATAAAATGTTCTTTCATTTAATAACAGCAAGTAACACTATTTTCAAGCAATAATTTCAAGCAATGGATTCAAGCTAATATTCAAACTAATGTTCAAACTAATTAAAACCATTGTTTTATCCTCAGAACACATTCTAACAAATTGTCAGAAGAGAAGTTAGAAATAATTACTATGCTTAGGCAAATTTTGAAAGGAGTTATATGTCAAAGTGAAAGAAATAGCAGCAGTTTCATAGCACTATGGGATTACGGAAGATAAATAAAAATATCTTAACATGACTAATTCTACCATAGTTTCTTATATTAAAAATAGCTAGGTGGAGTCACAATATCTTTTACAAATTGCACAGTAATTGCAGGTATGGGTTAGAATACTTTTCCTTCAAGTTGTGTTTAATTGGTTTCCTCCAACAGAAAAAAGGATATTTGAATATTCTTCTCTACAGGTTTGAGGAACAGTTTGTGGACAATTCCAAATGAGTAAGAGTGACTGTTAAACATTGGCACTGCTTTCTTCTGCTATCATTAATGTATCCATGTGCGAGTCAAACGTGTGAGTCAAACATGGGTATATAATATGTTCATGGCACATTCTTGGAGCAAATCTGAATTATAGAAATTTGTGATGGAAATAAGGATTTGTACAAATTAATTATGAATGGCAGTGCACGTGCATCTACAAGCACCAGAAGAAACAGCATGGTAAGGTTAAAAGAACAGCCTGATTTGATAGAGAAATACCATTCCCAAGACACTGCTCTCAGGAGTGAGTTTGAGGAATGTTGTTAATATAAAGACCAGAAGACCTGTACTCTGATAGGACCACAGCAGAGATGTGTCATCAGCAGAGGATCCTGTATCATAATTACAGGATGGCAACAAGGCTGCAGCATCTCATACACCATTCCTTTTCCTGTTAGGCCTCAGGAACAGACCTATTCCTATCAGACAAGAGAAATACCAGGCAAGGTTATTCCTTATTGTCCAAGATTCATGAAAGCCCAAGAAAGCAAAATCCTTAAGGAAAGGACCATCCTCAACTGCTGCCACCTAAAAATAGATAAGCTTGGTTCAAAAAATTAGTTTTATACCAATCAAGAACCACAGCAATGAGTTGAGACTGGACAACTGATACCCCTTGTGTTCTCTAACACAAAGTATCTTGGCTTAACATTTACAACATGGATTTTGATGGTTTTGTATGTCATATATAGCAATGTGAATCATTGAAGTCTATGAGAAAAATGAGCATGTAAAATCAGCTCACTTGCAGATTTTGTAAGCTAGTATTACAATTTGCCTCTGAGGCAGTTCTGAAGAAAATTGTTCATTAAACACACCTGGGAATAGACTGTCCCCTCACTGAAAATATTGAGGACACAGCTTGATGGGGGTCTGGATTAAATAAGACCCTGCTTTTGAAAGTGGGTTGGACTGCACATGTCCTCCAACCTAGACTTTATATTTTTATGGCTCTTCTTTCAGATGATCTATTTTGAATCTTATTACACAAGTTTCCAAGTGTTTCTAATACTTTCCAAGTGTTAGATTGTTTTATCCAACTGTTGTGCATCTCATATTGGATAAAATGGCTGGAATTTATTAGATGAATGAAATATGGATGGGTTTGGGGATTGGAGTCTTTATGAAGTGTCAGATCCTGTTGAAGAAAATTGCTTTGTTCTGGAGAATGTATAGGTTTATTGGAATAGGAAGGAAATTTGTTAGTTTAAGTATTCTGAGACAGATTCATATGAGAACATTCTGATTCCATCTCATAGACTTAGCACCAGCAGTGCGCTCACAGATCTGGCCACACGGAAAACCCTTACAAGCCCTAGATCATCACTAGAAGATTCCTATGTACTTCAATATATCTTACCCAATGTCTTTTGGGTAACGTAAACATGAAAGGCAAAGCAGACAAGATGTGACTGATAGTAAAACATTCATGTAAGCATGACTGGATTGTCATTGGTGTCACAGGAGAAGTGAAAGACACTGCAAACAGAACTCACTTCTGTGCTAAATAGAAGTAGCCAGAGAAACTAGTGCAGTCATCAATGTAAAACCACAATGACTTAAAGAAAAAAAAACAACAAACAAACAAAAAATCCCCCAAAACACACCAAACACACCCACCCCCACCCAACATTCCCTGGGTTCATTGTTATTCTGAGAAACAAACTTGTTTCTATTTATTTTCCCTTAACCATATTTTGCTATTACTGTCTAAAAATGTATATTTTTAAAATACAACCAAATGAAGGATTCCTAGGGACAGTAAGTTTAGCTACAAAGCCTGCAAATGCCAATTTTCCACGTGAATCATATTTAAAAATTACTTCAGGAAAGATTGTGCACTTCTCAAAAGCAATAACTATCACCCCATGGTATGTTCTGTAAACAGCACAAATGACATTATGCATAATTACAACTGTCAGGAAACTCTGTGCAAGCTCACTGTACCAGAGCCTTTCAGACAGAAGGCGTAGTAGCCTCACTTCAATATGCATCATCCAAAGTTCCTAAATATTTTAATTCTAATTTTACAAGAGCACAAATCTCACTTACCCTGGTGCACCCCAGCAAGGTGGCTGAGAGATCTAGGTTTACCAGGTATGACAAGATTAAGTGCTGTACGATCATGATGTGTGACTGTTCAAGAGTCCTTAGAGCACAAAAGCTATTTGCACCAAGAGCTTGGCAAAAAACAAATAATTCTTTGATCCTGCTGTGCTAATCCACGATCAGCTTGAATAACTTCTAAGAAAATACTATCAAATGGAGACTACGTGAAGGTCCATCTGTGCACCTCCCTCTGCAAAGCTCACTCTGCAGCCAACATAGGGTGTGAGGCAATGCCTCATACAACCCATAGGCTCCTAATCTCAAGCAAGTGGACTTTGGGTATAGCATCAGCCAGTGATATATATGTCATCATACATGATGCATATAGTAGCAGGCACCTGATGACTTCATGCACACACTGCCATTGCAGGTATCAAAACCATGCAGCACAAGCTGTATGCTCACACCACACTAAGGCTGCTACTTGCATCTACTTCCAGCAATAGACTGGCCACAAAATACAGGCATTTTTGCCTCCTGTTCCTTCAAGCATTAATGATTAGTTTGCACAGAAACATAAAAAGAGGCATCAACAAGTTCAGATGAAGTGTGTTCAAAGCTGTGAATAAATCTGTCAACACAATAGTGCCGCACACTGTAGAGATACCTGCACTAACTCTGAAGGAATGTCATGTTGGTATAGCCCAACTCTTATGGAGAAATACTTCCAACTTGCAATGCTGCCCAATACATAACTAGAAAGCACTTTCAAACTATCCCAGGATTGTCTTCAATCATTCTTAGTTCACTCTTGTAGTGCAGAAGACTAATCTTGTTACTCTGTAGAATCTGGGCTTTAAAATAAGATGCTACAATAAAATAAGAAATCGAAAGAGGTCAAAACTACAGTACCTCAACATGACTAAAGCATATTACAAACAGTTCAAAGAAGAAAATAAAGCAAACCACACCAGCTATAATGATCAAAACAGTACTGGGCTCTATCCTTGTCTTTTTCTGCCCCCTGAGGGATAACGGCCTAGCTTGCTGTGAGACAGGAATACAGCTAATTTAGTGCACTTCAGAAAAAAGGTTAAGATGTTTGCGACAACGAGATTCTTGTGCTATCTCTGGGGTGGAGATCTGCTAAACTGGCAGCCAAATGGCTGAAGGAGGGAGCCTTGAAAAGACAAGACAGTCTTGTTTTGATTAAGCCAACAATGGCAAACAGCTCTTATAAATAATCCTGAGGGCCAGAGTGTCTGAACAGAGGCCTTTGCCTAATTAATGGCAAAATTAATATTAAAATGTACACCCCTAAGTATGATAAAGAGCCTAATGGAGCACATGATAAACATACATGACTATGTTACTCAACTGTCCACCCAAATCATGGTAAACATCATCTAGAAGGCAGGGACAGACAGTATTAGGTTGTAAAAAGTTACAAAAGGAATACATCTCTGAGGGGGAAGACTGAAAGTCTGGTAGAGGTGGTCAACAGGCCATACTTCTCTTGCTCCACCCAAGGCAGGGACACCTTCTTGGTAAGAACTGCACCTTCGATATGTGATGTACCTTTTTCTAGCATTACTATTATACATAAGCACCATTACAAAGATTTGCACCTTTGACTGACAGATGTTAACTGGGAATTACTAACTCGAGCTTGATTATCCGGTTTGGCAGTTAGTGCATTTATCAACAACTCCTATTGTAGCTGTCACTTTTGTAAATCAGGCCCATCTGTTTTAACTTTTAAACTGTCTCTGTGAAAGTCCTTAATGGGGCTTTGAAACAGGTAACTACCATCTCAGTGTAAGCCCTTAGTGAGGTTCTGAGGCAGAACTCTTAATCCTGTTTTGGGACTTTGCAGAACTGCTCAGTGCAGGCCCTTGGACCCCTGGAAGGCAAATCTCACCCCCTAACCCTAACATGACACACTCATACAGAAACAGCCTGTTTTACACATACAAAAATATACTTTCTAAAACACCAGAATCTGAGCTTTCTATTTTTCACACACACAAAAAAAGCCTGTCACTTAAACTAGTTGTACTTTTTCTTGAGCCTTGAATCACCTTGATTATGGACTACTTAGGTGCAATCCTTTCTGCTATTCATTCACACCATTAAAACCAAATCTGCATGAAGGACATACATGTGCATATCTGAAAAAAACACAGTTTTTGTTAAATCTTGATGTATAAACCCAGTTTATCACATTCTTTTTAATCAGAAATAGCACCAACAAAGCTTTCAATACTTGGGACAAAACAATTAAGCAAGGCATCCTAGAACAGGAGATTTGCTGTAGTATACTTGATATCTAATTGTTTCTCCAATAACTGTTCTTACATTCTAATTGCTAATCTCTAGCTATTTTATTTGGTTAGTGCCATCATACAGCAATATAATGGCTGACCTCCTCTATTTCCATTACAAATTTATAAATACAACACATAAATCTGAATAAAGAGGTACGAATTCCCTTCCTTTTACTATTTAACAAGAGTATAGGCTTAAAAGTAGCTAGTAGCCTACTGAAGTTACTCAGGCTGGCTTCTGAAAGTTAATTGCAAAGGCTTTCACCTACCTACATATGGACTCTGAAATGTATAAGATGTACTACGTTTTTTTTAATAGTAAGCTCCACCATTTGTCTTTTAAATGTTGCTGCATGGAACTGCACAAAATAGCTGATCAACTTCACAAGTGTGGAATTCCTTCAGTGGAATTCCTTTATTGTTTATTTGCAGTGCCATTGCTCAGATTTGACTATAGAATGTTTTTTATTACATAGCAACTCAGACTAACACCTTTGAATACTTAGGAAGTTTACAGTGAAATTTCTAAACAGCTGATCCAGTCTTTTTTTTTTTTAAAAAAAAAGATACTAGAGTTTGTGGGTACCAGTAGGCCCAGAAATGGAAGCAGTGATTAGGATGTAACTGTTCTGATCAACAGACAGGTGAGAAAGGACTAATGAGCACAGGGTCTCCAATCAGATCCGCCATGCCTAGAACCTGTGGTAGAGTCTCATACTCCACAAGACCTCAACACATTTTATAACCCTAGCAGACAGGAGAAGTTTTATAGGCTTTAACAGAAGCAAACCCTTCAGGTACTCCTTGGAAATTTGTAAGTTCTGCATGGTGTCATGCTGAATAGATAAGCTTTGCATAGGTTCCTGTAGAAGTTACCGTACATAAGCCACACCAAGTTTTTTCACTCTTACAGTGAATCACAGAAGATTTGTGCCCCAATATGTTGATTCTGAGAGCACTGGGCCGCTCAAAAATCCTATTCAAAGATGAGGTTATGCAGAGATTTATAACATCGTATTGTTTTATAGTTAGAGGAAGTATACCACTTTCAAAATCTTCTGTCTATTAGGGTATCACAGGAAAACTGAGGCTACCTTGTAGTAACTGCATTAGACTAGGAAAGTTAAGTAAATACTTATGAAACTCATTAACTACACTGCCATGTGCTATTCCTAGTGTCATCAATTCTGTTCTGGATTTTTTAAAACACAACAGTTACAAGCTGATCCAAGAACCGAGTCTTCCCTGCTTTCCACAACCTGCCTTGAATAGCAGCAGTCATCAGAAGATGCTCCACCTTTATTGATTCTTAATATGTCTAGTTCCTACATCAGCCTATGCACTACAGTAAAACTACGCTTCACACTCTTTGGGTAATCTGGAGAAAAGTATTGGGGCTGCAGGTTTGAAGAGTTATTATCCGTTTCAGACTGTCACAGGTGCACAGATGAGTGATTTTCCTATGTCAGTTAAGGTTTTTATATGACGCAGAAGAAATAACAGAATTCATAAGATGTCTTTTAAAAGCCATGACAGAAAGCATCTCACTCATAAAAGAGTAAAATTTCACTACTTAAACACGAAAATCCAAATGGTCTTATTTCTTAAAAACGTAGTATTGGTTTCAGTGAAGTCCAGTGTCTATTGGCTTTAATGACTCTCTCACTAGAGACTTCCTTGGGCATTTCAAAAAGTTAAAAATATAAACACAAGCACTTCAAATGCTGAAAAGCAGGTTAAGTCCCCCACTTATTTTCTACCATATGTCATATCCACAGAATTTTTTCCAATTATTATAGAAAATGTTTCAAATATGAATTCAACAATTATCAGGTACTTGCAATATACAATGAAAACTGTATTCCTTCCTGTCACAGACTTCATGCAAAATTAATATCAGGTGAAAACAACACAAAAAAATACCCCAAAGCAAAACAAGAAAACTTATAAATCCTGAAATTTTGTATAACATTGTGTTAAAAGTTTTCTTAAGATGACACAAAGAGACTTCCTAAACACTACAGATGTAAGTCTAAAATTATAAGGTAATTTTAATCCATGGACCATCAAAAGGGAGAGACAAGATAATGCCTGTGTAAACAGACACCCTCTCCAAGTCATGTGAAGCCAGCAAACATTTATATTCCTGAAGTTACAGAGTTGTTGGAACTAACCCTGGCCTTCCAGATACCAACCCATTTTGGAGCTTGGACTAGATGACCTTTAAAGAAAGCTTCTTTCCAGCCCAAACCATTCTATGATTTTATGAGTTTCCTGATAGTCAGGTATTTTGTAATAATTCTCAGCTAGCTAGGTTAAGGTATTGATTTAAAAACAAAGGGAAAAAACATGCTTATGAAGGGTCAAAAAGACATAGGAAACAAGGTAAGGTGTTGGATGTTAACCACAGTAAGCAGCTAAGCACCACACTGCTCCTAACTCTATTCTGTCCCCTACCCCAGTGGAACAGGGAAAGGAAAAAAAAAAAACAAACAAACACACACAACAGGAAGAATAAGAAAAAAACTCATGAGTCAAGATAAAAATAGTTTAACAAGGAAAGAAGTGAAAGAAGACAGAACACAAAACAAGAGATGTAAAGGCAGTAACCAGCCTCCACAGGCAGACTGAAGTGCACCCAGTCCCCATGCAAAAGATGCTAATTTCACTAAACTCTCCTCTCCACTTCATTGCTGAGCATGGCATTGCCCGGCATGGAGTAGCTCTTTGGCCAGTTTGGGTCATCTACCTGATTGCATCCCATCCCAGACTCTTACCCACTTCCAGTCTCTTCACTGGGGGGGGAGCACAGTAAGAAGCACAGCAGGCTTTCGATGCTGCACAAACACTGTTGGGCAATACCTATAACAGTATTGTGAGCATTGTTTTGGTCACAGCTCTGAAAGACAGCACCATATGAACTGCTATAAAGAAAATTACCTCCACCCTAGCCACACCCAGTGTGTAAGGAAAATGACTCAAATTACCATTCCAAATTCAAGTCCCAAAGCCTCTCTCACTTTGTGTAGTTGAGAAATTGTTCATCATACAGTCCAACACAAGTCCAAGGTCTCAGGCCAGGTGCCTGTTGTACCACTTCACACTGCAAGCACAGAAAAGAACAGCAACTGGAAAAGGCTATCATTTACTGTCCTGACTCTTATTCCTGGTTCATCTTGCTCCCCACCAGAAAGAGACACAATTTTGTGCTTGTCAGTTTGGTTTTGCCTTCTTTCCACACTCCTTTTAAGAAATGAAAAATCCTCAAGCAAAGTGACTTAATCAGTGGAAAAAGCAATGTGCAAGTCAGCATGAAACTTCCATTTTATGTAAAGACATTTTGTACAAGCATCAAAGATACCAATGCATGGGAAATGCAAGACCCTTGTTGTATCTTGAAGCCAGCCCTGATGGCAACCAACCATGTGACAACTTCTATCTGATACTGATGTAGTGGGTTTGGGGATTGTAACTTCTAATAATCTCTTTCACGTGTGCTATACTATTGCCCACATGTATGAACATGTGGGTTTGCTTCATAGTCTAATGCTCAGGCAAGAACAAAGTTTCATGAAATTTTACAGGCTGCAAATTTATCATCTTCTTGTGTTCATTTGCTTTACCTTTAAGAAAAAAAAAATTGTCTGCTTTAATTGTTGTTAAAGTCAATTCTCTCCTTCCCCCAATACCCATCTAATAGCCAAGGCCTTTCACCAGAAACACACATGCAGCTGTTATTTCCCATGTTCCAAGTTCTCCAATCTACTAACAAGTATTTTCGTTCTCTCTGAACCGCCCCCAACTTCACCTATTCTTAGAGAATAACCTTGCCTTGGACTAACGTGCAGCATAGTCTTTCAAATAGACAGCACCTGAGAAGAGTCATGTATGTCTCATACCAGCAGAGAAGAGAAAGACATTGCAGGAAAGTCTAGGTCAGTCTGAAGCCCAGAAGAGAAGCTCCCCTTTATCCAAGGTAGCTGGACAGTACAGGTGATCATGGACATGTAGTCCTAAAGAATATTTCAACTTCTTTTCAGAGTCAAAGTAGGCAACAGTTGTCTCAACTGATCCTATTCCTCCCCCTTGCTTTAAAGCCTGGCTTTTGTCACTCAGCTGTCCATCAATGGCACAAATATACCACTTCATCTGGCAATATGTAACTGTTGATTGACTGCTGTGCAAACCATGCTGATTTACATGATTTTACCATTGAGAGTAAACATAATTTACTTTAGGTGACTGGAAGGACATCAGATCCTTGTAGCATGCTCTGAAGTTTGCTTTAGCTGTCCTTCAAAGAGACTAAAATCATTCCATTTACATAGTTATTTTAAAATTGGGCATTGGTTAGTTAAATCTCTCATTCTGACAAATTGCCAAGTGAGTTCTGAAAATGGGACATTTTGATGACATACTATTCTTTCAGTTCACCTCATACAATGGCTTTTTCTAAACCAGAGATTAATATTTGCATCATTATTGTAAGAAATACTAAAAGGTCATTAAGCAAAATCAATTTCCTTAAGGAACATCTTTAAAAATGTATGAAATCTACTTTACTGTTTTTGGCTTTCAATTAAAACTGACTAAACTCTACAAAGGCTATGTTTACAAATTGACAAATTCAAGTGAGAAAGGCAAGTTGTGCACAAGTGAGATTAACTAAAATTAATAATAATTCAGACTGAATGCTGCCTTGCTTAATATTTTCCTGCTGTGCTCTTTTTGAACTTTCCATTATGCTTAATAGGATTCTTTAGGGATATAGGATTAAAGGATTATGGGCATTCTTGCAAAGATTACCTGAACACTACAAATAGACTCGAGACACAAGAGTAATCTCTGGAAGTACATCAGGATATGACACATTTTAGGATGTTGTCACCTTTGGAGCTTGTTTTCCAGTTGTATATTCCTAAAGCATTCAAGCATAGAAACTGGGAAGAATTCCTTCAAAGGATCCAGTGAAACAAAATCATATGGACATGCACTACACTACTCATCATTTTCCCCAAAAATTGCTACACCCATAAATGACAGTCTAGTCAGAGCTGGAGACGTTATATGGCAATAACTGAGCCCAGGATGAGGTGATATCGATAGAAGCAAGACCATCAGGTCTCTGCAGCTGATTGTCTGGCCAAGCAAGGCAGCTCCAAGGAAGAGAGAGGACAGAAGCTGTGCCCAGCAGGACTGTGCTTCCAGACACCCTGAGCTGTCTCTCTGTTGTTATACCAAGACCAGTATCAGGAAAAATTTATTAGTTTTTAATGGGTCCCCTAGAGACAGGGGCAAGGACAGATGAACACCAAGACCAGCAGAATTGCAGCTGCCTGGCTTACCTCAGGAACAGGTAATTGGATGAAGCAGAATTACCAAAACCCTCAAGGAGAAGTGAAGAAAAAAGGAACTATGGAAAGCATTGGATATAAGTTACAGTGAAAGGTGCTGCTACTTGGATCAGTCTGTAAGCATGACACTACCCCTCAAGTTCATGTGCCCAGTAGTATTCTCCAGCATCAATTAGTCTGGACCCAGTGATGGAACGTGACAAGATCTCACATAGATTTAAGTCTAAGAACAGAAATGCTTGTGACAATAAAGCTGCATTCTGACTGGGAAAATGGCCAGTCATCATTACACACTCATCATAGTCTCATATTTAATAGCAACAGAAATCCAGCACATTTAATGAGAGTTTAGCAAAGCTTTTACTTTATATTCTTTCAGAATATTTTTCTTCTCAGTGATGTAGGCAAAGAAAGTCAGAGAAAGGACCGTGAACTGATTTTAGTAGCAGTCACAAAGCAGCACTGAAAGTTCCCTTATTGCTCTATTAAGATCAGGCTGCTGCAGCTGCTCAGGTGAGCTACAGCAAGTGTGGCTATTTGTGTTGGCAAGAGGGCAAGAGAGAAAAGTGCAGGGTTAACAGCAAGAAGGCTCTGTAGGGGGGAGCAGGCACTGCAGCTTGCTGAGCCACAGAGGTACCAGCCACTGAACTCTGTGCGGAGGCACACTTCCAGAAAACCTTCCCCCTTCCTGCCTTCACACACGCAAGGGGGAAATCCAGGACAGCAATGTAGCACCACAGACTGTTCATCTGGACACGCTCACAAGGGTAGGCATGACAAGCTAACTGGCAAATACACCCACAGAGAACCATACACTACTCAAGGCTCCTGGTTTGGGGTTTTTTTTCAGTCATTATACAGTTCCAGCTCTGCATAAGCTAAAGAAACACTAGCAAGGAGTTTAAGCCTTCTCAACTACAACCTGAGCCCCACTGCTCACACTTGCCTCCCACCTTCCCAGAGCTAGAGCAACTAGAGAGGTGGAAGCTTTTAACACAGTGAGCTGACTTTACTATTACCATACCACACTTTTTCTGAAAGACTAACTCTGCTATTGCACTCCCATTTATTCAAATTACATGGCACTATTCAATTTTAAGAGCAACTACAAGTCTGTTTCCTTCTCTCAGTGCTCCCAGACTTTAAGCTTCTATATGAAACTTAGAGTGAAGGCATTTTGTAAAAAAAGAACATGCTTTGTACCATATAGTCACAAAGGCTAATATAAAAGTCAACTCTCTCACCCTTATTTGCACCTACCATTGAGTGGCATGCCTCCCATCCAAAGCTCTGCAGTCTGTTCTCCTGAAACGTGTTCTAGAAAGCATAGAGACCAGCTAGTTATTGCAATGCAAAATTGCAGCTTTTGTACTTGAAGGCCCAGTGCAGCTGTATGGGTCCACCTTGTACCTTCCATCTTCAGACTATCGCAACTTTCTGTTTCTATATGAAGAGGTACATCTGTGGCACATAGGGACCACTAGCAACTACTAACAGCACGCTGACCACATTGGCAAAGCCAGCCACTACACATTCAGACCTCAATATGTGCCTAGAGACAACACAACTTACAAGTCCAGAGTACATAGAGAAAAAACAGGCATTAAGCCACGACAGCAGAAGACAGATCCAGACACCACTACTCTTACAACAAAGGTAAAAAGAGGACCCTCCTCCCAGGTCTGACTTAAATAGAAGCCACATGGCCCATGGACAGGTGTGGGAGGTGGCCCCATGTGAAGCCTGGTATGGGTAATTAAGGCTTATTAGCAGCCTTAGTGCCCTGTCAGCAGATTTGATGATGTCTATTCCTTCTGGAAAACTCCACAATAAATATCAAAGGGCCTAAACCCAGGAAAGCTTAGCTTGTGAAATCTAGCAATGTCAATATATTAGGAAATTGCTCCCTGTGTGCTTGTAAGCAGGTCCTTTCTGCAGGGCTCATTTTCAGTCCACTCAATAGCTTTCTGAGTTGCTGCAAACCCTGTGTAACATCCCTTAGTCAAAGCTCCTCTGAGATGAGCCTGTTTACTCCCTGCCTTCCACCCAGCAATCCTGTGCTCTTTCTGCAAGCTCTTTGCCACTGGTCCTGCTGCACCCTATTGACTCTTCAGCTCCAGTAGATAATTTTTGTTACAATTTGCTCCCTGGGGTACATATTTGTCACTTTTCCTATCTTTTTTTTCTGTGATCCTCTGAGAAGCTTTCTGTAAAATCTTTCCACCTGGATTTCTGGGAAGG
Source organism: Chloroceryle amazona (assembly GCA_027560015.1). Lineage (NCBI taxonomy): Eukaryota > Metazoa > Chordata > Aves > Coraciiformes > Cerylidae > Chloroceryle > Chloroceryle amazona. The sequence goes on from JANHFX010027802.1 coordinate 72,869, forward strand.
TCCTCCTGGCTCACTTTGTTGGGCTTGTTTTAGTTTGCTTCCTGCACAGATTTTGCTCTTTGGTCTCCACAACAAGGTTGTATCATCTTTTCTGTCTTTTTTTCTGTGTTGTTCAGGAAAGCTTGGCTCATGTCAATCTCTGCTAGTTCTTTCCCAGTTGTTTCCATCTGTATCAAGACTCCCCAGCCTTTGGCAAGGTGCCATGCTTGTAGAAAGTGAAATGTTCACAGGCCTTGTTTTCCTCCGGGGAGCAGTGTAGCCTATACTCCATCACCTACTTGGCTGCCTCAGGCACAGTGACAGGGTTCCCGTCCCCTACTTACAGTTTTACTGTTTACAGTTTTACTGCCAAAGGTTAATGAACATGTTGTTGTTCCAAGTCCAGAAAAATCATGACTCCTTCTGCAGTTTCAGCCCTTTCTCCCTTAAACAATTTCTCCAGGAATTCCAAAACCAGTAGCCATTTGACAGGTGCTATCCTCTTTCATTTTCCTTTGCCTAAATTTTTGGCCACAATACTCCAGCACTATTTCAGACTGCACAGCAAGGCTTTTTTCACTATGCTATAAACTTTAAACTCCTCTAAAATGCGTTTTAATAATTTTTTAGAGACTTTCTCTGTAGGAGATGGTACGTACTTAGGCTTTTCCTGCTGCCCAGCTCCATGTATCAGTCAAATCTTTTTTCTGGCATTAAAAAAAGTTATTGATAAATTATTTCCTTAATACTGTGGAATATAGATTGCACTATTCCACTCGGTATTCGAGACCCTTGCATAAATGTTTCTTCTGCCTTGAGGCCAGCAGTCTGAACCTGAGGCAAGGATGCTGGTCTCAAGCCTGGTAAGGCTTACTGTGACTGGTGGCAGCAGTGTCTCAGCTCACCCTTGAGCCTATTGGGGCTGCCCGCAGCACTCCCATTAAGCTGGCATATGCTTGAAACGGCCTGTGTTGCAAGGCACTGAGAATTTCAGGAGGATGTGAAACTGTGTTTACTGCTGAAGAACAATGACAGTGCCATTGTTACACTTCGTAATACAAACCCAATAAAGAGTCCTCCTATGCGGTTAACTAAAGCTACCAAAGGCAGTGTAGATCTAAACATGGAGAAGCAGCACTGAAGGAGCTACAACTTTTTGCTGCTAGGAATGACTGAGCCTGAACCACTATTGGTATGTGAACACACCAAACACCTGGGCTCTAACCAAACAATACCCTCTCTTTCACAGGAGATTTTCTTGTATAAACAGGTAATGCAAAGAGAGTACGAACAAGACATTCCTCCCCTCAAATATCAAAGCTACAGTTCCATTTTTTTTGTTCAAACCTACTGCTGTTAAGCTTGGCTTTTCTTAAACCTCAACAGCATTTTGGTGAGCTTCACACCATCCCAGACAAGGTATCAAATTTAATATGATTTCTGTCAATATTTTAGGGATGTACACACAAATCAGACATAAGAAAACACCAAACTGCTGAGCTTAGCTTAGTTCAGGCATGAGGCTGGTATGTCCAAGCACATGCAAAACAGATTGTTAGGAACCCAAGTAACTACTGCTAAAAATAGGTGATTGCTTGTGATGATGTTATCTCAGTGTAAGAGATTACTGCTTTCTCCAGCTGGAAAGAACTGCCTCCTCAGCAGAAAGTAGCCGGTACTTAGCATGATCTTCCATTCTACAGAATAATGAAGTTTACTTGAAAACTTTTCAGGGTTTTTTCTACACTGTAATGGAAAAGGAGCTGTTGTTATGTCTCAGCTGGAAGGAGGGAACTTCCATTAAGTGTGTAATAAGTTGTATACGTGCTCTTGTCTGAGAGGTCAGGGAAATGGTCAGATGTTTGATGAGTTAAATAAAAGTGACGTGGATTGTTTTCTTTTGGACTGGGAACCTTAAATTCCACTTCTATTGAGTGTTACGCACTGAAGTGCTTTTTTTGGGATCTGGTTCTTGTTCCATAGTGCAGGCATCAGAATCCCACTGGGGAAAGGAGGCAGGTTTGACAGACATAAGAATCTTAAGTCCTCTCATCGCATTGGGTTATACACAAAGCTTCAAACGCACACCTTCTTGGCAGAAGGCATATAGTCACACTTACATACTGTTAAATTTGCTACAAAGTCTGAACTGAAAAAGACTATGTGTGTTTTATTTATCCCTTCTCATGGGGATTAGTTTTGTTGATAAACTTACATGTTTTGTGTATACTAAAATGTGCAGAAGGTACTTTATCTCATGAACCATCTTGACCTTCATCCCTCCTAATTATTTCTGACACATTCAATGCCAAAGAACTGAGCTGACTTTTTTTGCTATTCTCTCTCTAAAAACTAAGAGTGCTGCATGCACTTGGTGGCATATCTAATGATCACATGTAAGCAAGTGCAAGTCATCTCTCCCATGTTATCAAACAACTAGAAGTCAGGCAATCTTGTTAGACAGCAGAAAGTGGAAGGTAATATATTCCAAGCTGGTTTTCTTAGTGTTGGCCCCATGCTGCCCATAACCATACTACTCCCAGCTGGATGTTTTGAGTACAACCTGAAGTTATATCTTTATTGAAAATATTGAAACAGCATGTAGAAATGTCCCAAAAGTGACTGTACAACAGAAACATCACAACTATTTCCAGACAGGAGTATATTATGAAATTTTCAGTTTATTGCAGTGAACAGAGCTGATAATGGCAGATCAACATTTATTATGTTAAAGAAATGGGATGCACTGAAAACTATCTGTAAAAGGGAAGGGGCCAACGTAAGGCCATCCATTCCAGAAGACTAGCACTGAGACACAAATAATATTTCTAAACTGACAGGAGTGCCCAAAAGTGTGTACAACAGTCACATCCGTATTATGGAAGTCTCCAGGTTCTTTTGTTGCCACCATGCCACCATGAAATGTCTTCCATGATATGATGTTGGGATTTACAAATTATCCCATGCTCCTTTGCATCTGTTTCTGTGCCACATACAAGCAGCTTTTTCCAGGAATGGTTTTTGTGTTTTTGCTTCTCCAGGGAACCATCAAAGTTGGCAGGAGATCAGTGCCTGCAAAGCTATAGCAGTAACCACTAGTGTCACTCCTTCATTAAATGAGTGCCTATTCCTGGAGCCATTAACTATGGAAAAAGTGCCTTCAAGTCTAGAGTCTGCAACAGGTGGATTCAGCCAGAGCCTCCAAGGAGCAAATGACATAGGCCATGGAGAGGAATCACTTCTGTAGTTCTCTTGATCTTTTCAGCACTGGGTCAGGGTCAGCAAACGTCCTTCAGTGAGCAGTGTTTTGCTCTAGTTGACAGGACTGGGTCACAATGCTTGCTACAGCTACAGATAGCCTGTGCCTCAGAGCTGTTGCTCACACATATCTTGTCTTGGAATTCGGCTTTCAAACTTAACTAAAGTGACCAGTTGTTATGGAGGCACCCACAAAACAGGCAGAGTAGGTACCCAAAATGCAGATTTATTCCAATAAAAAATTACCCACCACTGGCTGATCAAAGTGAATTACAAGTTTGGATGCCAGGTGGGAATATAATACAACACAACTAATCGATATGTTTCACAAACGTTCCTTTTTAGAAAGATGGCCCAAAATGTGCCCTCACTCACAAAAGGGAAAACCTCCCACTCAAGAGTAACCTGTAAGGGGATCACTCACCCAAAAGGTCGAAGACTTGCTTAAGGATATATCCAGAAGTATTCACTCACCAAAGCAGGGATGGGAGGTGAGGGCTCACCGAGTCCCAAAATGTTTCCTTGGGCAGCATTCTGGTCCAAGGGGAGAGTATCTGACTGCAGACCCACTGCTCCAGGGAGGATCACCTCAAACTGGATCTCCATCAGGGCCTCATTTATTCCCTGTATGTTTGACCTGCGGACAATTCTAATTAGCTGGGGGCAAACATATGAAAAAGGCAAAGTAAGGGCCTGAAGCAAAGTAATCAGATTTTAATGGGCGAAAAGCCTTGATCTTTATCAGATCTTTGCCAAATTCTGGTCTTTGTCGGGTCTTTATCACATTGGGTGCATCTGCCACACCAGTATATCTGCACGTGGCTGTATCATGCAAGTCTATATATTGCTTCTCTGATGCCCTTTATATTGTTGATAATTAGATTCACTTAACAAATTCATGGAACATGCAGAAAGAACTATTTGCATAGTAAGGAAAGATAAAAAGGGAACTTCATTTCACAAAACTATTGTTAAACCCTCTTTATACCTCCATGAACATCTTTCTTTTCTTATTTAAACTTTATAGCAAGGTGAAAGGTACAGAGTTTCTTTTCATAATCAAAGTTTACAGCAGAGCTTCAAATACGTATTAATATGGAAGCTGTAATGTATTCTGAGTTAAACTGTCATAAAATTTAGGGCTTTTCACATTGTCACTTCTGAAGGTCAGTGCCACAGAGAAAAAGAGGTGTTGTTATTGGATCGCCATGAAGGTTTGTAATACATTGCAATAAATACTGCAATATATTTCATTTTTATATGTTTTTGATGAAGAGGCAAAAATGCATCTTCAACAGTTGCTTTTCAAAAATTGCTCATCTGTTTGGAACGACTGTAAAAAGATTGAAGCTAAACATTATTCATGGATACATTACAGCTCCTCACTGAGACCACAGCTGAAATGAGAAGAGGATTCCAATGATATTTCATTTGGAGTATTGATTTTCCCACAAAGCTATTGCATGTGCATTCCAGGCAAGTATGAGAAGACCTAAGTTATTCTAGCTGGCTTTCTTCCCTAGGTTGTTTTTTTTTTTCCCTTCCCCCAACTTGGTTATAAACATTTTGCTAATTTTGTGCTTTGATTCTCCTAGAATCCCTGACAAGAACAAAGACTGCTCCTTCACAGGCTTTTGAAAATAAAGCAACATTGTTCAGAGAGCGCCTAAATCAATTCAGTTGCAGGAGAACATAGGATTTTGTGTTTGGATCTACCTTAGCTAAATGAAGTGAAAACATCAAAAAGGCAGCGTTGTTGTACTTCAGTGAAGTAATGGGATGGCTTCTCAAATATTTCACATTATGATGTGAAAACCAATCCATCCACCGCCCTCCCCCAAGCAAACAACAAAAAAAAATTACATAATAAAACTTTGCATTTCTGACTTCTTTTTTGATCCACATTTCAGATTTTTCCAAAACCAGAGTCTCATATTCTTAATGTATAGATAGTGACCCAGAACTGCAAATATCTCAGATCTACCTGCTAATTGTCTCATCTTATGCCTATGTTTTCTATTCAATTTCAAACAAACCTTTAATGAAAAGAAAACAGAAAAAATGTTCCAAGTTAACTTTTCATAACTGAATGGTAATTTAGAAGCCCAACCTGTTAGGGTAGCTAGCTAAGAGTTTGGTATGGTTTTTTTTCTCTCTCTCTTTTTTTTTTTCCCTTAAATGGAATCTAAAGTTTAAATGGAGTGAACAATTTTTCTGTTCTTTGACATTTTTACATGGGACCAACCCTATATCTTTCAAAGTTTATGTGGAAAGCCACAGAAAGCAAAATACTAATTTTGTGACTGACATACCTTAAATGCAGCAGGCTCAAGCTCAAATATTAATTGAGCAAGGCTCAAACTCTGGTTTTATTTATCACAAATAATATGCTAGTTGCAAAAGCTAAGTTTTGGGTCAGCCGGCTGTTTTGCCACTCTTCTTCAACCAGTTTTAGCAAGCAAATGCATCTTGCAAGTGATCATTTTGGGCCAGAGAACTTAACATGGATCTGACAGATGGACCACTTGATGGATAAGGAATCAGCTGACTGGTTTCACTCAAAGAGTTGTGGTCAGTGGCTTGACCAGTGACAAGTGGCATTCCTCAGAGCTTGGTATTGAGATCAGTGCTGTTTAAGATCTTTGGCAGACACATAGACAGTGGGATCAAGTGCACCCTCAGCAAGTTTGGCAATGACACCAAGCTGTGTGGTGCAGTCAACACACTGGAGGAAGGGATGACATCCAGAGGGACCTTGATAGTCTTGAGAGATGGGCTCATGCAAACTTCATGAATTTCAACAAGGCCAAGTGCAAGGTCCTGCACCTGGGAAGAGCAGTCCCAAATACAAATACAGGCTGGACAGAGAATATATAGAGAACAGCCCCGTGGAGAAGGACTTGAGGGTATTGGTTGATGAGAAGCATAAGATGACTTGGTAAAGTGTGCTTGCAGCCCAGAAAGCCAACCATATTCTGGGTTGCATCAAAAGAAGCATGACCAGCAGGTTGAGGCAGGTGATTCTGTCCTCTGCTCTGCTCTAGTGAGACCCCACCTGGAGTACTACATTCAGCACTTATGTTGGGCACCCAACATAAGAAGAACATGGACCTGTTGGAGCATGTATTATTTTATTGGCTGTCCAGGGGACAGCCATGGAGATAATCAGAGGGCGGGAACACCTCTCCTATGAAGACAGGCTGAAAGAATTGGAGTTGTTTATCCTGGAGAAGAGAAGGCTCCGGGGAGACCTTATTGTGGCCTTTCAGTACTTATGAAGGGGCCTACAGGAAAGATAGGGAGGGACATTTTATCAGGGAATGTAGTGATAGTACATGGGATAATAGTTTTAAACTGAAAAAGGGTAGATTTAGATTAGACATTAGGAAGAAATTCTTCACTATGAGGGTGGTGAGACGCTGGAACGGGTTGCCCAGAGAGGCTGTGGATGTCCCCTCCCTGGAAGTGTTCAGAGCCAGGTTGGCTCTGAGCAACCTGAGCTAGTGGAAGCTGTCCCTGACCATGGCAATGGGGTTGGAATTAGGTGATCTTTAAAGCCCATTGCAACCCAAATCATTCTATGATTCTGTGATTCTATGATTGAGCAGATTTATTTGAAAGTCTGTATCTTCTCCCATTGATAGCAGCAATAAAGCTTTCAGCAGTGTAAGTCTAGAAAAGCTTTCCCTGAAACTATGGCCAAATGGATCTATTTTTCACTCAAACTGTGTACCATATGGTGGCCATAAACTTTCACAGGGGCACATTTAACAGGGGAACCAAGCTAAATAAAATAAGAACCAAGCATGTAACTTTGTCTCCAACTTCCCCCACCCCCATCCTAATATGAACAGTGATTTGAAAACCAAGTTGCTTTTGTTTTATAAATACATAAATCACTTGCTTTGACATTCAGTGAATTTAGCTGGAAGCAAAATGAGATCCTTTGAATACTGCTTGTTCTTGCACTGTTTCTGACAAAAGCCTAAAATCCAGCAATAAAGGAGTTTAAAAAAGACACTTTCTTCTGAGATCTGTAAAGAACAAATAGAGTGTATCTCAAGTTCAAAAAACCCAAGGAAAACATTCAGACAGGGTAGATGGTAGGTGGGAGCTTTTAATCTCTTAGTGTCTGTTGACACATTCTCATTGCTGTTACACAGTTTCTGGATGGACTTGCCACTCATGTCACTAAGATAGGTATTGTTTTTTTCCATGCAGTGACCACAGATGATTAATGACTTCTGAAATAGATTTATTAATGTTTTTCACTTGTTTCTGTTACTCTGTGTGTTTGGACAGAAGTAACAGAGTACCCTGAGGTTTTGTGCTTGTGTTTATTTAGTCCTTTCATCTTCACAGCTTTACTATAGAAAAAATAAATATTTTTTTTTTCATGACCAAGAAGAAGGCTTCTATTATGCCTTAAGAAATGACATTCAGGATCCCATTTGTCTAGCTTTACTGAACACATCTTTTCAAAGCTTATGGTGCAAATGTAACGCAATATTTCAATGTAAGTTGAAGACAAACAAAAAAACTCTGGAGTTACAATTTTCTACATGTTGACACTCTGTTAGGGCAATAATTATTTAATTAAACTGACCTGCTTCAAAGGTGCAAATTCTAGTGCTGGACTTTTTATTCCAAAAACTCTTTGACTAGCAAATCCTTCAGTTCTCTTACTGATTTGCTGACTCTCACTCCCACTGAAAATCATCTGAAATTATTACAAATAATCAAACACTTGTTTTCTCAAGAAACTAGAATGATCCTGTCCCCTCTGCAGGACTACTGCAGCCATTTCTTTGTCTTTCTTATGGGATATTTCAAACCCATTTTCACATCATCCTGAAGATTTTTCTTAGATGAAGCTCCCAATAAAACCTGTCATTTTCTTTCAGAAGTATTCAAGAACCACTGGCAGGCCCAAAAGAATAATTGTTCCTGCAGTATGGGTGGAGATAAGAAAAATGTCAGATTATGCTTCTCTTTGAGAAGACACTGGCTTTCTGTAGACAAGGGAAATACACTAAATAGAATTTGTCTGGATTACAGTAAGGCATTCAAGGGAATTGCTAGAGTGGAGAAGTTGGGAATTAAGAAACTGTAAGATGGGAAGCAAAGGGAGATGACTGGCACTGTTGCAAATAAGGAACTGTCAAGCTAAGGGAATGCAGTTAGGAGAACATCTCAGGTCTTTGGACAGGCTGTGTTCGGCTTTTCTTTAATCACCTTTATGCAAGGAAAGGCCTTGTTACTCTACTAATAAATTGTTCAGATATTGCCAACATGAAAGAAGCCACCAGAAAGGAGAAATGGATTATCATATAGAGGGAACCAAATGACCTTAGGGAACGAAGTGAGAAATGAGAGACAACACAGCAATACTAATGGCTACAACACTGTACAATGCTATCAAAGAAAATTCTCTTATGTGCTGAAAGTTAATCAGCTGGAATTATATAGAAGGAGGAAAATCTCATTGCAGATAGTTAGCTTGGAAGAACAAGAGATGGGAATCTGATGTAGTCATTAAAGACACCATTGATATTTATCAGACAAAGTCACTCTAGAAAAGATGTAGGTTATTAGTGCTTCCCTATAAACCCCTGTTAAAAGTTTGTCTGGAATTCAACACACATCTCTAATCACAAAGGCTCAAGAGACATGGATTGAGAAGGAAGAGCTACACAGTGTGGCTCCTAGGATGGTGGGGGGAATAAAGTACCTGTCCTGCAGATGAGAAGAGAGGTGTCTGCCTCACCAAGGGAACAGAATCTGCATTGAAAAATAATACAGTTTCGGTACCAAAGTTTTGAAAGTTTAGGCTGCTCACCTTTTTTGTTTGAGATGGATGCATGTTGCCTTTTTTTCCTCCAGTGTGGTCCTATCTTACTCTCTGAAGATGCATCTTAAAAAAACAAACCTCAAAACAAACCCACATCAACTCCGCCCTATGATTTTGTGAAGCACAAGCAAGGACATCATCCTACCTGGTTAGGACTTCAGTGAGCATTTCAGTAAGGCTGATCTGTAAAGCCCATTTTACAGCATACATCTGTGTTCACAGTGTAGAACCTTATTGTACAGACTTGCTACAAAGAGAACGTATCAGAAAAATGCTCATCAATAAATATTTCATACACTCCTTAATCAATATTTTTCTTTCCCTTTCAAATCCAAGCAAATATTACTTCTTTGGAACTTGCTGTCCAAGACTGTTGTGACAGTTCTCATTAATCGATTCTTTTTACAGTAGGAATACCTTGAAGTCTTCATCCATATAGTTTCTTAACTTGGAAAGATCAAGATTTCTTTTTATTGAGCACCAAATTTTCCTGATTCCTCAGATTTCTGAATTAAGTTTAATGAAAATATGTTGGGTTTTTTTTCTACTGTTAGAATCCAACTACTCTGATGGAATATACCAAATAAAATCTTTAACTACATTTGCTGCAAAGTTTATCTGATAATATATCAGAAAAACAAAACCAAACAGCTTTCACCCCTCACTTCAGAAAGAATTGTATGTTTAAAGGTGTCTATACATACACATGTTCAAACACAACAGTATAGAGGAGGACAGGGTTATTTTCTTTAAAGAAATACTTTCCCATCTCCTGTTCCCACTTCTCTCTTCCATTGCATATATGCACTCTTTCCTCCTTCTTATTCCTTGCCTTTAATCTGTGGGGAAGAATGGTCTTCCTAATATTAATTTCTTGCGTTCACTGTATCTTGAAAAAAATTTCCTTCCTTCATGTCTGCAAGAGACAGGCTTCCAAAGCGGCTTCACAGAGAACCAAATGACAATGATGCACAGCAAACATTCCCCAAGATTAATTAGACTGTTGGAAATGAAGGGAGAAAAGTAGAAGCCATAAAATCCACAGAATGCTTTTGTAAGAATCTATGGAATAAATACACCTGCCTGTGAGACAACTCAATGCATCACCTTGCCTTCTGATAGTATGCAGAGCCATTTTCATCCCTCAGTCTTGAATTTCCTTAATGAGTTAACAAGAAACTCTGTTAAATGGGATCCTATTATACAAGCTAAAGACTGAAGCAAGATTTGTTTTTAAATTATTCACTATCCATCATCTAACTATTCAAAATTCAGCTTTAGAAAACATCACAAGTAACATCACTCAAAAGGGAAAAATCTCAATACCTACCTTGCTCTTCTCATTACTACTTTTAATGTGGCTTTCCATCTGTCAGTCAAGTGCAACACTCAGGCATACACACTGACGATGAGTAACTGAATGCTGAATTACCCTTTCCTTTTGCTCAGTCTAGTCCCACACAACATCTATTCCCAAAATGAGGAGGAAGATTGAATGGCTTCTGGTAGGCTTAGGTTTAGGTCATCTGAATCTGCAGCCAATAGCACCCCTTTTTAATGGAATGCAGGTTTCCACCTAACACTGTATCAAAGTCTACTAAATAAAGGACTCTTTTATTCATGTGGGAAGACAGTACATCATAATGGAGACCTTTTGAAAATGCATCTTAATTTTTTACATCATAGAGTTATGCAGCACCCTTAAAGAAGGAAAGGATTCTATAATAGAAGATACTAAATTAGTTCTTACATAATATGATGTTATTATATATTTTTGTATGATCCCACCAAGTGATTTACCTCTCTGTGCCCTTTTTGCCCCCTCAGAACATATAAAATACATGGAATAAAAATGCTTCCTCATACTCACTTTTTGTCTGTCTTCTCTGGAGTGTAAACTGGTAGGGTATGAATTCCCTTCTTAGAGTATATACAGAGCCTTGCACAGCAGGACCTTTCCTCACTGTGCCATCTGAATAAAATGCTTGATAACCTTTAATGCACACTGACATTTTCAGAATATCCTTGACACTTTGAAAAGACTTCTGGTACATTCTCATTCCTAACCAATAGAATAATCTCAGTCATTCTAACACATGAAACTACTCCTGGAGAGGTTGTGTAAGATTAAAGCTTATGAAAAAATGCCTCCAGGCTTACATACTCTTATGTATGCCTTAAGTATCTAAGACACCACTCTTAAGTATCTCCACTAGTTACTGGTTAGTACAGTAGCTCTGGGATCCAGTGAAGAGGACAAACCTTAACAGTTCCTGGGCATTATAAGCTACCACAATTAGAAAAGTCCACTTACAAGAATGCCTTCCTCTAAAAAAAAATATTCCAAGACCTGAGAGGTCCTACATTAGAGCTATGTCCATTAGCTGCAGGATGAGGTACCAGATATTTCTCAGTTTGTGTCCCAAGAAGTTGTGCATGCACTCATCAAAATTATCTCCCTAGAGGCATGGGTGGGACAATTAGTTCTGACTGAATGACCATGGTGCTTCCAACCTCAGCTCTGGCAGGGCCACAGAGCTGCCAGTGTTTTGCTCCTGGAGATGAAGCAGGTGATGTAATACAAGATTTTGGGTAAGGGAGTATCATTTTGTTCTATAGTTTTTCAAAGCCCAACCCAAGTCATTCCAAGTGAACGCAGAGGCTCCTACAGGCATTTTGCTGTCTCTCTGTCTGCCTGCCCATGCTGCCCTGAGAGGCACTGGAAGGGATGTCTGAGCTTGACTTTGCTTTTAACCTAGACACGGATTCTGTTGGCAAGGTCCTAGGATCTGCTTCCTCCTCCTTATTTCAAGGAAGAAATCACTGCTTGAGGCTTTCCAACTCACGGTGCCTTTCACCAAAAACTCCCGGCTTTGTTAATCCTGCGTGAGGTCTCCCCAAGGCTGAGGTAGGCTGCTGGGAGCACGTAGGACCCTGCATATCAGAGTTCATTAGACAGACCCGTGCTCTGCAGATTGCCCACAAGGTTTCTATTTGGAAATCAGGCAAGAGCACATAGATGAATACTTGTCTTTGCAAAATCTCCATGGGAGCAGGAACAGAAAAAAAGTAAGACTCTAATACATCCAAATTCATGAACATGCACTTATCACTACCAACCATTACTTCTGGGGAAACACCAAGCATTCTGCTGCCAAGGCGGCTTCAACATGATGCTAAAATTCAACATATGCTTTACTGAATTGGGACTTAAGAAAGTAGACAGGGAGGAGAGAGAAGGGAAAGAATAAGAAACTGTGTTGTTGTATCTGCATTGTTCTCTCTGTTGATATTTCATTTCAGTGGAGAAGCTGGAAACAAATTTCCCAGGAAATAGTTGGACTCTGATTTTCCTTTTACATTTCTTTTTTTGAACTGGCCATCATATTAGGGTCTCCGGTCCCAAATGCAGTTGCAGACCCTTGCTACTGCAACAGATCTCCTAGGTGAGCTAGAAAGCTCAGAGGACCTTTAAGGCCAGCCCCTTGTCCAGAGCAGGACTACTACATCTACCTCATTCCTGACAGGTGTTTGCGCAACCTCTACTTGAGCTTTTCTAGGAACAAAGTCACCCAGTACCCTTTAGCAATTTTTCCATTGTTTCATTTTCTGCTAGTTCAGCCATGAATGCCATTGAGAACCCGGCACTTGGCTCGTGGCACTTGTGTATGTGGTTGCATATGGTTGCAGCTTGCCCCAAATATCACTGCCCATTCTTCTTCTCAAGGGATGTGTTCAAAGCTGCATAGGGGACATATTCTGTATTAGACGCCTCTTATTGCTACTTATATAGCAGGGATCCTTCTGCAACTATCTGTTGTAAAAGTCATCTTATAGCCTTCCTTTGGTCTCCTAAAGGAACCGCTGCATGTTCTTCCGCTGTTCAGCTCTTCAACTACTAAAATACTGTGGCTTCTTTTAACAACTTCTCTGCAGCTGCTACTGTTTCTACACTTAAATTGTCTGAATTCACCTCTTACTCCTTCAGTTTCATTCTGAAGAGAAGGAGTTATCTCCAATTTCTCCTATATGTTCAGTAACAACCTCATTGGAACAACTTCACTGAAGATTAATGTCTCGTTTGCTCATGTTTGCCCATCATGTATATTGTCTTGCAGATGTATAGGCTGTATGATAGTTTCCATTCCCCAAGTACACTTTCTGTTTCATTTGTTCTTCTTCTAACTTACCTCACCTCCAAGTTAAAAGAAGAGGTTATACAATCAAGTGATCTGGCTCTAACCTTTCTGTGAAACCACGTTTCAGCTGGTGACAGATAAAACTTAAAGGACACTGCCCTGAAATTCAGGAATGCCAAGTAGGAATCTGATTGTTCAGAAGCCTATTGCTCTCCTTTCGTCAAACAAACTTTTGATATAAGCTGTTTGGTTTTCTTTATTTTTTTTACCTTCCTTCATACACATTTATACTAGGAATTATTCCCTTGCTCTCTTCTTCTAACATTCTCTATTTAACCACAACTAACTTGTCCAAAGACTTTGTTGTGCACCAGGCTTCACATTACAAATGATGAAGATTTCACTAGTATTTAAGCTAATGTTCCAGTTCTCACATGCGATTCTTTGGATTAATTTCAGAGATAGCCCTCTTTTTGCTTATTGTCCAAGACTGCACCACTAGTTTAGTTTTAGATGCATTCAGACTTTTCTAGAATATGGGGTTTTTTTGCTTCTTTCAAGTCTAATCTGTCTAAACAGTGGATCTATTATTTAGACTTTTTTTTGAGTGTTTAATATTGTTCCATTTCTGTATTCTCTTAGGATATATGTATATTCTGGATGCTCTTAGACTTACTTATCCAATGCATTAACATTTCTTGTTCCATCCCATTAAAACATATGTTCTGTTTCGGTTGTTCTCCTTAGTCTGACAAATCTGCATTTGTTTTTAATGTACAAAAAAGTCTTTCTGGTAGTCCTTTTCTCAGATCACATTCCCTGATTTCTGTTATAATTCAATCTCAAATTAGAAATTGCACAAGCTGTCTGGTCTTGCATATTTGACATGTTTCAAATGTGTTAGGAAGAATAACAAGCTTTCCCTCTTTTTTTGTGGTTTCCTATGTCAAACAGATACCTTTCAGAAGTCTCATTCTTTCTTAGGATGGTATATGCTTTATCACTCCTTAGCACACTTCAGTAATTACTCTGCTTCTGTTATCCTACTCAAGTTATCCATTGTCTTTCTCAAGTGTCACTTGTTCTGGCCACCTGACTTGTTTTCACTTTACTACATTTCTTCTACTTTTCAGTTTGAATATTACCATTTAGCACTTGGTAGTCAAAGAGAGATGCCAAAAGTCTATAAATATGAGGTATCCCTAATTAAAAAACATATAAATCAACTTACAGATGAACCTATTGTGAGAAAGGGACAGCTTGAATGAAGCCACTATTAGCAGTGATTCTAGTTTGGTTCCTCTATGATATTTTATTCAGTTTGAAGAGGTCTCCTACAGGGCCGGAATAATAAAATAAGGCAACAATAGGGACCATACACTAGGTGTTACATTTCTTGCAATGTTAATAAACTACAGTGTCATAACATTTTAAAAATATTTGACCAGACGTGGTTCATTCTGTAAGCTAGACTGCTCTTACAGCATTTTACCTTTAAACCATATAACTAAAATACTATATAAAGGAGAAAAGATCACAGAATCACAGAATCATCTAGGTTGGAAAAGACCCATGGGGTTGTTGTGTCCAACCATTCACTGTACTCTACAAGTTCACCCCTAGACCATATCCCCCAACACTACATCTAAGCAATTCTTAAACACATTCAGGGATGGCGACTCAACCACCTCCTTGGGCAGCCTATTCCAATATCCCACCACTCTTTCCATGAAGAATTTTTTCCTAGTGTGTAGGAAAAAAACCTACCTTGTTTCAGCTTGAAGCCATTCCCTCTGTTTCTTTCACTAATTACCCAAGAGACGAGACCAGCACCAACCTCTCTACAATGTCCTTTCAGGTAGTTGTAGAGAGTGATGAGATCTCCCCTCAGCCTCCTCTTCCTCAAACTAAACAGACCTAGCTCCTTCAAATGGTCCTCATATGATTTATTCTCCAGTCCCTTGACCAGCTTCGTTGCCCTCCTCTGCACCCGCTCCAGCACCTTGATATCCTTCTTGTACTGAGGTGCCCAGAGCTGGACACAGTACTCAAGGTGAGGCCTCACCAGTGTTGAGTACAGGGGGACAATTACCTCCCTACTTCTGCTGGTCACACCATTTCTAATACAGGCCAGGATGCCATTGGCCTTCTTGGCCACCTGGGCACCACCACACTGCTGGCTCATGTTCATTCGCTTGTCAATTAGAACCTCCAGGTCCCTCTCCGTGAGACAGCTCTCCAACCACACTGCCCCAAGCCTGTAGCATTGCATGGGGTTGTTGCAGCCCAAGTGCAGGGCCTGGCACTTGACCTTGTTGAGACTCATCCCATTAACACTGGCCCAGTGATCCACTCTATTTAAATCTCTCTGGAGAGCCTCCCTATCCTGACGCAGATCAACACACCCACCTAACTTCGTGTCATCTGCGAATTTACTGATGGTAGACTCTATGCCCTTATCGAGATCATCAATACCCTTTGAGAAAAAAGCTATTATTCATTGTAATGCATAATCAAGGTTCTTTTCCTAAAAATTATTAAGTACATGTCACCAAATCTTAAACACTTTAAATAGAGACCTGTAAAGAGCTTATATATTTAAATGTCTGTGTTTTCACAGGTCCATTAAATACTAGTTAAATTGACATAAAAGGATTTACCTTCCACTTATAAGCAGGGTGAGAAATAGCAATTAATAGGAGAAAATATCAAAGAAAAAAAAAGAAGTTGTGCTGATAGAGCTGACAAAAACAGTACCAAAACCAAGCATGTCTTTTGTGGAAGACTATTTCTGGAAGCCTTTTCTCATATTTTTTGAGCTATTTCTATTTAAAACTTCCTTCAGCCAGCCTGCAGCCAGAACTTGAATGGATAGAAAATATCACAGGTCAGATTGTCAGACATATATTTCATTCATGTAAAATTTTGAGTGCATACCAAGCTGCCATACACAGCAGGAGCCTCTGTTTGCAAGAAGTAAATGGACAGTTTTTCTAAAGGAGTTTAGCAGAAAAATAAAACATCATAGTCTTGACATTACTTGTTCTTACCATGCTTGAGACCTCTATCTTCCTTGAACCTCCTGTTCTGTTAGCTTTTGCAGGAACTCAGGAAAATAAATAAAAGGAGTGTATCAACTTTGGAAGAAGGGGCAGGTGAACCAGGAAGTGTTTAAGGACATTGCAAGGTCATGTAGAAAGAGAATTTAAGATGCAAAGGCTCGGCTGGAACTTAAGCTGGCCAATTCTGTCAAGGATAATAAAAAGTGTTTTTATAAATAGATTAATTACAAAAGGAGGGCCAGGGAAATATCCATTCCTTACTGGATGAAGGGAGGAATAGGTGTAATGAAAGACAAGGAAAAGTCTGAGGTGCTTAATGCGTTCTTTGCCTCGGTCTTTAACAAAAAGACAGACTATCCTCAGTGCAGCTGGGCTTCTGAACTGCTAGACAGTGATGGGGAGTAGAATATCCCTCCTGAAACCCAGGAGGAAGTAGTTACTGACCTGCTTTGCCACTTGGATCCTAACAAGTCTATGGGTCCGGATGGGATTCATCCTAGGGTGCTTAGGGAGCTGGCACAAGAGCTGGCTAAGGTGCTCTCCATCATTTACCACTGGTCCTGGCTAACTGGGGAGGTCCCAGATGACTGGAGGTCGGCCAATGTGATGCCCATCCACAAGAAGGGCCAGAAGGAGGATGTGGAAAACTGTAGGACTGTCAGCCTGACCTTGGTGCCTGGCAAGGTTATGGAGCAGATCATCCTGAGTTCCATCAAGTGGCATGTACAGGACAACCAGAGGCTCAGGCCCAGCCAGCATGGGGTTAGGAAAGGAAGGTCCTGCCTAACCAATTTGATTTCATTCTGTGTCTGGGTGACCGATCAGGTAGATGAGGGGAAGGCTGTGGATGTGGTCTCCCTCTAGACCCCCATCACCCCCCAGGGTGCCCTTGAAGAATAGATATGAAACCCTGGACCCAGACAGTCAGGTA